>JAUTXW010004427.1:0-78414 GCA_030620095.1 Kuschelorhynchus macadamiae | reverse complement strand
CTTTTACTACAGAACAACTGTGTGTAATTGAATTTCTACACTTACTTTTTGCCCAAGTTGTCCAAGATATTGGCATCTACTTTTATACATCCTGAATTTTAAAGATCCCTATAAAAATAATACAAGAGGGTAAGGTCAGCGTTTGTGGAATACCCTACAAGACAAGACCAGGGTGCTGAGACGATTCTTTTTAGTGACGTCACGTTCCGTAGTCATACCTACGTCCATTCTTTGCCGTTCGTCTTACATAAGTAGTTGTCGGTTCACATTCTGTTCAGCCATTTTTAGCTTGTTAGGTTGAAACGACGTCGTGAAACTAGGCCAAAACTCTGATTTTAAGAAACTTGAGAAATCATTTTTTTTTTCGTAAAAAGTTTATAAATAAATACTATTTATTACTATTGTGAAAAATCTATTACTCTATTACTTAATAGACCAAATCTAATAACATAAAAGCCCAACGCTACGTATATTTTAGAGTTGCATTTATAAATGTAGCCACAAGTATTTGTTTGATCCTACAATACCGCTAGTTATTGGTTATTGTCATTATTTGACCTCATTTTTGCGCCATCGCGATTGCCTCGTTGTTAAGTTTTATGTTTTTAGCTATCTCTGTTTTACACTATCGTTTTTAAATTTTAGATGTATTACTTATTATATAACTTATAACTATAGAAGCCAAGTTAACCCAAGTAAACTTTGTCGTCTCTGCCTGTTCCCACTTTTAGCGTAAGTAAAGATAAGCACAACATTAAAAAATTCGATTTTAGCACAAATAATTTTTAAGCAAACTATGATCGTTAGTATTTTTGAAAATCTATTACCTTTTTACTAACCAATACATTACTTTAAATCAAATCGCTGTTGCTATGGCAACACTGTTGTTTTGTTAGTTTTGTTCAGTATTAAACGGGATAATAGACGTTCGTGTCAATAAACTCGATATTACTGATTTTGTTATGTTTAGGGGAAAGAATCGGTTTTTGATACGTTTGTAAGTGTTTTATGTCCTTTCAAAATTACTTACAGATGTTGTATACCCGGCTGTAACAGTGCGAGTGTTTCGTTTTCCGAAAACTGAAGAACGCCGATTAAAATGGCAAAGTGGCATTCAACGCGAGGGATTTGTTCCTAGTGAAAGCAGCCGAGTGTGTGAGTGTCATTTTGGAAAAGAAAATTTTATTTGGCAGATATCCCAGCAGGACCCCAAAACGAGTAAGATCGTTTCTGTAAACCTAAATATACCAAAATCGAAAGAACACCGCGTACAAACTAAATTTCCTAATTGTCCAAAATACTTATCGAAAACTATAACGCATCGAAAAACAGGGAAGAAAAGCTTAGGGAATTTGACGAAACTCGATTTCAGCAGAGTATTGACGAAAGCAAGTGCGAAATGTTAAAGCATAAACAGCGCACAAATTATGATTCTTTTGAAGGGTTCTGTAATTTGTTTAAGACATTTAATTTAAGGTTTATGATTGACGAAAAAATTTCTAAGACTCTCTTCAGGATTGAACATAATACTGGGCTTATAATTACGTGGGCTGTTAAAATAAATACATATTTATATAGACAACCAGTAAGTATACAAATTGATAAACAGAAAACGCGAGTTTGGAGGAATTACGAAATTTAATTGATAGCATTGATTGTTCGATGAATGTTCTTTTTTAAACATCGATCAAGACAATAACCACCATTATGACCGAGATCTTGAATTTGAGAACCGAAAAAAATAGCAACGATTTATCGAAAATAAATCTAGTTTTGAACTTTGTTTCAGAATTGCTAAAAAATTTAAAAGTAGACGATGCTAACGCAGGAGATTACAGTTTATTTCGGAGCAAATAAAATTAAGAACTTTACCAAAAGAACGGTACCGATATTCATGTACAACTATGGTACTTTGTTCAATTGTATATGCAATTAGTCCCCATGCCTACAAATGTTTAAGAAGGCACTGGCCAATAATTTTACCCCATCCTGATACCATCAAGGGTGTGTGTAATAACTTTTTAACCAACCCCGTATTGATGAGAAAAGAATATTTTTGACTTGTGCTCAAAACATTTTAAAATATTTAAATGACAAAGACAAATATGTTTCTCTGTTAATGGATGAAATTTATATTGATCCTTATCTTGACTATAAAAGCGGAAATGTAGTTGGGGCATCAGTGAACAATGAATCATTAGCAACAACTGCATATGCGTTTATGATTACAAGTATAAGTTCAGATGTTAAAAAAGTTGTTCACATTGCCCCTATATCAAAAATTAATCATGATCTGCTTTTCTATTTTGTCCAAATGATAATTACTCGTTTAGAGGCTACAGGATATACAGTCTTTTTGTGTACGCAGTAACAACAATTCAATTAATGGAAAAGCAATGTCTAATTTTTCCTCAAAAAAAGAACTTAATATAGTGTGTCCACATCCTGTCGATGCAAAAATTATTCTATTTGTTTGATCATGTACACCTTTTAAAATGCATTTTCAATAACTGGCTAAACTCAAACCAGAATCAGACACTTATATATCCGGACTTTTGCAGCAGCGGAAAAAAATCTGCTTCTTTTTCAGCTCTCAAAAATGCATTACTTAGAACAAAACATGTTACTAAAATTTGGCTATTCTTTGTATTTAAAAGCTCTATATCCATCTAGTTTGGAAAGACAAAATGTAAAACTTGCATTGAAAATTTTTAATTCTTTTGTAATACAAATTATTAAAAAGATATCTTTAATGCGCAAGATAAAGCCGATTTTTTAAAAATAATACTCAAGTGGTGGAACACAATAAACGTAAAAACATCTTTAAAAGGAAAACGTTTGCGTGACATTTTTCAGGAACCTATTGTAAAAGCCAATGTTTCAAGGGATCCAGAACTTCAGTTTTTAAAACAAATGTTAACTTGGTTAGATACCTGGAAATCGGAAGAATTTTTAAAAAAATTAACGTCCAACTCAAAAAGCTCTATACCATATTATCTATGGTATGCTAGAAATAGTTAAATATTGTTTTGATGAATTAAAATTAAATTATGTTTTATTAGGAAAATTGCAAACTGATCCCTTAGAAAATCGCTTTGTAAAGTACAGACAGTTGGCGGGAGGACATTGCCATATTTCAATTAGACAACTTTACGAGTCTTCGGATTCAATCAATACTGACACCAAAATCTCGTAAATTTGGGGACTTATCTATAGAGAAATTCTATGAATCACCTGAATGTGACGAACAGGGCAGTGTTGAAGACTGTTTTAATAAAATTAACGAAATATTAAAAAATACCTTTATTGAAAAATCTGATATTGACAACTTAAAACCCGAAATGCCCGTGATAACTTATCTAGGAAGCTATTGTAGCCACATTGCTTTAAAGAGACTAAAATGCAATTATAGCAAAACTCCTTTGATATGCGATAAAGACCTTTTTGCTGATGATAATTTTAATCTCATAACTAACCTAAGCAGAGGGGCGCTACAATATCCTCCAGATTCTGTAGTTGAAATAGTTGTGATTTCTTATATTTCATTCCAGAAAATACTAAGTGATCATGAGAATAAATTCTTGAATAATCAGTCCTGACCTTCGAAGGCTGCAATACGCACTCAGCAAAAACAATTATTGAAATTTTACTTAGCAATATTACCATACTTTGATTAAAAATTAATGTAGCAAGAAAAAATCGATTAGCTAAAGCTCATAAAAGGAAATTAAGTACATATTCAAAATAAATAGCCTTAATATATCAACTTCAACTAAATAGTGGCTAGGTAATCCAATGATGAAATGCAGAAACATTCTGCTATCTGAGGATGCACGTTATCTAGACTCGTATTTAGGATGTTATGGATTATTATAACAGTATTTTTCTGCTTGTCGTTTCACTGGGTCAAAACGGCTTTAGGTAGGTACCTATTTATTTCGAAAAACTACCATAGAACATCGTAACTATATAAAAATAATTCTAACAATTATTAAAATATTAACAAATCCAGGAAAAAAGCACAAACTATTGCAATAATCAACAATATTGCGTTGTTTTCATATGACCACCGGCGCTGACGTCACAAATCAGCGCCTTGGCCTTGTGTTGTAGGAGGTGTTAGTTTGTGGGGTTCAGGGAACATTGCCGTTGGACCGAATAAATTCACCAAAATTGTCGTTTATAAATTGCTGACGAAGAAGTGAATAATATTATTTTTCGTATAGATGGTGCACCATGTTACACTAGCCAGGGGTTAAATTAATTTACAGCTAACAATTTTGTAGAATGGATTGGGTCCAATAAATGTCCCTGATTCCTTAAGACACCTGGCATTGTCAGTTTGAATTATCTTTTATGGGGAATTTTAAAAGATAAATAGCCGGTTTCACAACACATACAGGGTGACAATTTAAAAACTTGAAATGGCCATATCTTAGGAAGGAAAAACTTAATCAAAAAACGCTCAAAACACTTTCTATAAAATGAAGAGGGAACAAATAAAAGCGTGTTATTCGACCCTTATCTGTGACCCCTTGGGCAGGGTGAGATACACCCCTAAAATCTTAAGTAGAAAGGGGGGTCGAGTGATATATCATCTTAAAGCTCTTGAAAAATGCTTTCCAATGGTACCTTAGAAAGCTGTTTTTCGTGAAATTCTTTTGTGTTTATTAAAGGAAACAAAAAAAAATACAATTGTGAAATTTTTTATAATTATTTAATTAAATGTTCAAAATGGTTCCCTTGTTTTGAAGACAATAATAACGCCTTTGTTCAAATTCTTCGAGTACATTTGCAAATGTTTCTCTGGATATAGCACGGCATTCCTGAAGTATCCTGTCCTTGAGTTGCTCTATTGACCCCACAAAAAAAAGTCAAGAGGTGTTAGGTCCGGAGATCTAGGTGGCCATTCAACAACTCTTCTTCCAATCCACTGGTTGGGATAATTATCATCCAACCATTGCCTGACGGGAACTACATAATGAGGAGGTGCCCCATCCTGTTGAAAATGTAGTAAGCCTTCTTCTAATGCTAAATTTCCTTGTATGTCCCTCTGATTTTCTAATTCCCGCACTATTAGTGGTTCTAAAGAATTCTATCTGTCATTATTTCACAAAACTGGATTCTTCTATCCGGGTCGTCGTCACCAAGTTCTTGCAGTATGCGCAGTTTATAGGGATAAAACTTATGAGATTTAAGTACCTTTCTTATTGTTTCAGGAGATAAGCCAGCTGCTACAGATGCTTGACGAGTTGATAAAGTTGAATTAATTGCAAACTGCCCTAGAACTTCAATTTGCGCTGCTTCGTCAACTAGTCTCGGTTGATTTCTTTTTTTATTCGCGACAGAGCCAGTTTCTTCAAATTTGGCTACTAGTTGGCGAACATACTCCGGACTTACATTTTGACCTGGATGCCTTTCATTAAATCTTTGGGGTGTCCTTAAAAAACATTGATCCTGAGAACCATAAATGAAAATCATTTCTACACGTTCAGCTGTGTTGTACACCATTATTTAAGATAAGTGCTGCTTTTCGTTTAAACCGAACCAAAAGTCAATTGTTAAAATATCAATAGTACAAGTTACTTTTAAAGTAAATATTGTGATAATAAAATGCGAATTTTCATAAACAAATAAAATACCCCGCTTAAAATGTTTAGAATTCTTAAGAGACATGCCAGGATATCGGTACCAATCATTTTGAACATTTACTTAAATAAAAATAAAAATGTTCAAAACTGTGTTTTTATTTATTGTTTTCTTTAATAAATAAAGAAGAATTTTACGAAAAACAGATTTCTATGGTACCATTGGAAAGCATTTTTCAAGAGCTTTAAGATGATGTATCACTCGACCCCCCTTTCTATTTAAGATTTTAGGGGTATATCTCACCCTGCCCAAGGGGTTACAGATAAGGGTCGAATAATACGCTTTTATTTGTTCCCTCTTCATTTTATAGAAAGTGTTTTGAGCGTTTTTTGATTAAGTTTTTCCTTCCTTAGATATGGCCATTTCAAATTTTTAAATTGTCACCCTGTATAATAAATTTAATTGAAGTTTACAATCATTTTCGATACTGACACTCTTATGGCGTCTGTCACACTCTGAGCCGTCTGACTAGTTACTGCTTAGTTCAATGCTTTGTGCAACCCGCCATTAGGCTATAAAAATAGATGCCAAGCAAGCACAGTAATTCAATTATTATGACTAAATTCGAGAGATTCTATGGAAAAAGCTATACAAAACATATACACAAAATGTAATGTTTAGAACTAGAGACACTTGCAAAACTTGTTTTAAGCTTATTTATTATTTTGCACATTTTGTTTATTCTTTTGTTTTTGTAATACCAATATTTTAATTAATTTACGTTTCTTAATACTTTATTATAGTTAATAACTGCATGTTTAAGCAACATGTAATAAATATTTATTCTGAAAAACCAGGCACATAGCCAGGGGATAGGAGTCGATAGGGGTCTGAACCCCCCCCCCCCTTAAACTCTAAAAATATTGTGGGTGACCAAAGTGTATATTGATTTATATGACACTGCAAAAAAAATGAGAACAAGTTGCAAAAATCTAATTTCTGTCAACATCCAAAATATTACAGAGAGAGCAAACATGTAAAGTAATTATTGAAGGTGAGGATATCACAAACAAAAATGATTTTTTCTTAAATGCGATAGTTTCTGATATAGACCGGAAACTAGTTTATTTTTTATTTCACCACGATCTCTTTTCCAAAGAAATATCTGAAAATTGTGAATGCGTCGCGGGACCGAGTTTATCATAATTCCAACAAAGATTATAATTTTTTGATAGCTAAAAATGATTTAAAAGAGAAAATTCAAGGCTACAACAGACGATAATTAGTTTTAACCTGCAAACTGAGCATATACAGCAATTTGCATGTAGAACAGCTATGGCTGTTGAAGCTGTCTCCGCGCGATCTACTCAGTTTAGAAGTTGATGTGACCAATAGGAAGATTATGAATATTTTAAATTCTTAGGGAAAGGAAACATTTTAGGAAAAAAAGTAGACATTTGAAGGAGAAAGAGAGAGATAGAGAGAGACAGGAATTCAAAAGAGTTTTCGAGATAGTAAAAGATAGTAAAACAACATTAATCGGTTGTCAGTATGTTTAAAGTAAAGTTTTCGTTTTCTTGGTCTTCTCGGAGAAACCACCGGTAAAATTCACTTCTTCGGGCTAAGTCCTCTAAAGCCAAAGCATGTTCTCGCTGCACATGATAAGAGTACAGAAGGTTTTTACGAAGGGTACGATGAATTATCCAATTACAAAATCCAACTTGTCGCGGGATTTCCCGTGTGCTCAAACCAGGGTTTGGTTCCACTAGGGCTAAAATGTGTTCCTCGTTTTCGGGTGTTATTTGCCTTTCTGGCCCCCGATTAGTTTTACGGAGGTTTACACTTCCCATATAGTAAACTCTTTGTAAAACCGCCACAAATGTTCTTTCATTAGGACACCTCCTGTTATGATATCTTTCCCGGTATGTTTGGGACGCCAAATGACCATTCTGTCTATATTCTCCATAAATAAGTAACATATCTGCATGTTCAAGATTCGTATACATTTTTAAAGAGTTTTTAAATTCCGACTACGTTATGTTCGTTGAAGCCTGCTCGTTTTTCTACGGTGGGCAGTGTTGCCGTTTTCAAATAAGCATTCACCAGTAAAATAAATCGATTTATTCGTTTTAAATTTAGATGGCTCAGATATTTTACTAAGAAAAAAATTGTGGGTATTTTGTAGGAAATCATACAATTAATTATTTTACATAATAAAATTAATAAATGTATTAACGATGTGCTTAAAAATTTTAAGGAAGTGACCCTGTGTTATTCAAGCATTTTTTAATCAAAATGGTCCATATTATCACATGTTAAAATATTTGTAGTCAAACCCCTTACGCTCTATTTTCACTAAGAACAGACCCATTTAGTGTAGCGTTGCTATATTCTGCATTGTGTTCTATTTAAAACAGCAAAGTAGATGCTTTTTTTTCCAATTTCATTTGTTTTTCGCATAAACTATAAACAGAAACTCTCATCATATGATAGAGGCATATATAGAATTGTTTTTATAAGCTTCTTTTTGTTTAGACAACGAATGGTATCGTATTCAAATACTGTAGTATTATATAAACTTTTAATGTAAAATCTACTCCACTACCTGTTTAATCCCTATCTGGTCTTATAAGAATAATCTGTCCAGAAAATATGTAGCTGATAAACTTATTAAAAACAAAACATTTAAGTTGAGCAGATTTTCTTCTTATAGTATTTAAACTTATTTTAAATAGATCCTATCTAGATATCTAGATATCTAGAAAGATATAAAATTTTAAAAAGTTTAAATAATATAAGAAGAAAATCAACTTAAATGTTTATTTTTTTAATAAGTTTATCAGCTACATATTTTCTGGACAGATTATTCTTATACGACCAGATAGGGATTAAACAGGTAGTGGAGTAGATTTTACATTAAAAGTTTATATAGTACTACAGTATTTGAATATGATAGCACTCGTTGTCTAAACAAAAAGAAGGTTATAAAAATCATTCTATATATGACTCTATCACATGATGAGAGTTGCTGTTTATATTTTAAGCGGAAAACAAATGAAATTGGATAGGATAGCCTGTGCTGATGTAAAGAACACTTCCTAAGACGGGAAGAAAAACTCTAAAAAAAAGAAGTACTCTTCTACGTTTTAAAAATAAATATTTCTACCCAACTGGCTCCACAAATCGACGAAGAACTTTTCTCCTTTAGAAAAACCTGTTGGTTATTAATTATATTTTAGATTTATTTTCACCTTTCATTCCCGAAAGTTTGTAATTAAATTTGCTAGGTAATCCTGTAATGATGCTGGCAAAACTGTGCACGATGTTAACTACTTTCTGGCAGTCAATTCTTGATAAACCCACACATTATATGAAATACCTTAAGGGGTCTTTATTTTCACCGCCTATTCTTCATCTGATTTTTTTTTTAGAACGACAATTTATTTTTCTAGTAATAAAAATATTTTCACAGTTTTTCGGTTTGTTACACGCTTTGTAAACTATTAAATCTTCTGGCTTTCACTGCAAATTTGTGCTAGTATAAAGATTGCACCTAGATTGTTATTGGCTTTCCTTCTAGAGTTGCAAAAAGTTAATATTTAATTATTGAGTTTCCAGTCTTTGGCAAAACCTTGTATATCTGAACTAATGCAGTCACATCACCTAGGCTTCATCAGGATCATTCCTTGTACAATCTTCCTAGGATGAATGCTCATCTCAAGCCATCAACCAGTCTTTTCTTCCAAAAAAAACTAATGATATTCCCATGATGTGACGATGGTAGATCTCTCCTCTATTTGAGCTATTCCCTCGCAAATAAGGTATTAATTCGTGTTTGGATTTGCATACTCTACAAAAAGGTGTGGCACTTAGCTTCATAGGGTGAATATTTTTTTGTTATCTGAAGAACGAAAATAGAAACAACAATCAAACCGATGAAACTCCTAATCATAACGTCTAAACAGGATTATTTTATATCCTGTTAATGAACTCGGCCTACCCCATAATAAAATCAATAGCAACGATTAAACTCAAGTCCAAACAACGAAAACCGTTAGATTTCGAACAATGTTGCCATCTTATTCATTTTAAGGGTTATTCCCGATTTACCTTTGAAATACGTTATATATATATATATATATATATATATATATATATATATATATATATATATAAAATGGACAACACGAAATAGCGGGGTTGCAGCCTAACTATTTCGTGTTGTCCATTTCATTTTCAAACAGCCGTGAAATTATAAAGAATCTATATATATATATATATATATATATATATATATATATATATATATATATATATTTCAAATATCATTTCTTGGGAATAAGGTTTCAAAATCAAAGTTGGCTTTAATAGCCAGTCACTTTATTGATAAAAGGATTAAACGTTTCGGTCTGAATGTGACCTTCATCAGTTATCTAAAAACTTATATTAATTGAAAAATAGGTACAAATCAGTTCATTTTGACTTTTTTTATATACTGAGGGCAGCAATTTATACATTCATTTTGATTTAAGAATGATTGGATTTAAACAATTTTTTAAACTATATTATTATATAACAACGAACGAACATAGATCTAAAAATTAAAATAAAATAGAATAAAAATTATTTCTTCTCGACTCACAATAGTTATTTTCTAATGCTAACATCCAATAATGGTACAAACACCCATTATTAAAAATCGGAACAAACATTAGCACATCGAAGACAATTCACAATTAAATTATGCATATACCTCAAGCTTAAAATATTATATACATTTAGGACGGTACTGCAAATACTGATTTGGGCTACAAGTGCCGTTTCGACCACTAGTTTAGACTTCATTTAAATGGATTTTAAGGTCTTTTTTATTTAAGAATGCTGCAAAATATCGCTCCTAAGAAATATAAAATCTGTTCCGGAGTTGGGACTTCATGCTTTTTAATTTGTTCTCACTAATAACTGAAAAATACCTGCTAAGCTTAAGTTACCTTAAATTAGGATAAATAATTCAAAAGTATATTGATTTAAGGTTTACGTTTCGTCTGATATTTGAGTCTACGAAGAAGATTGATATTACGCTTTGTTTGAAAATTTTACACTATAAAATTATTAATTTAGTAGGTAAGTGATGTATTAATTATTAGAAGCAAGTCAAAAACACATACTTGGAGAATTTAGGAATATCTATCAGAACAAAAAAAGGAAACACTTTCCTACTAAGAAGTTAGCTACAATATTTTTTATCGTAGATTTTAAACTGCCTATAAATGAAAAGAAAATAATTTGATTATTTATTGAACTGTAAGAATTTAATGATGGCAGTTATTCAGTAAATAAAATAGGAAAATTATGTACGCTACTAAAATAGATATTTGATCAGATTCCTATTTGAAAATAGCAGCGCATTTCATACAAATTAAAAACAAATAATTTAGCTAGTTAAATAAAACAAGTTCTTATTGGTGTACATACAGATTGTTAAAAATTCGAGGCGATGCAATGGGAGGGTTCCTTTGATTTTTATTAATACAAATTAAAATAATAACTACTAAGCAGAAAGGAAAAAGAAACCTTAGTATAGTTGATATAATATTAATTTTATTTTTCATGTTCTTAGCTTATGTTGCTCTCTTTGTCTGCTTTGTTAAGTATAGCACGAAGGACATAGTTAAACATTTTAAATAAACTAGCTTCAAAATGACCTTGTTTTATCACTTTTGTTCTTGTTCTACATGTAACCAATAATTGTAGTGTGTTAAAAAACACGTTTGTTATAGGATATATTTTAGCTTTTAAATCTTTAAATAGAAAGACGCAAACTTAACGCCTCATAATAATTATTTAAGAAATAACCCAGCACGACAACACTAAAATTCGAAAGCTACGAAAATAGAAACAACAATCAAACCGATGAAACTCCTAATCATAACGTCTAAACAGGATTATTTTATATCCTGTTAATGAACTCGGCCTACCCCATAATAAAATCAATAGCAACGATTAAACTCAAGTCCAAACAACGAAAACCGTTAGATTTCGAACAATGTTGCCATCTTATTCATTTTAAGGGTTATTCCCGATTTACCTTTGAAATACGTTATATATATATAAATATATATATATATATATATATATATATATATATATATATATATTTCAAATATGTTTTCTTGGGAATAAGGTTTCAAAATCAAAGTTTGCTTTAATAGCCAGTCACTTTATTGATAAAAGGATTAAACGTTTCGGTCTGAATGTGACCTTCATCAGTTATCTAAAAACTTATATTAATTGAAAAATAGGTACAAATCAGTTCATTTTGATTTTTTTTATATATTGAGGGCAGCAATTTATACATTAATTTTGATTTAAGATTGATTGGATTTAAACAATTTTTTAAACTATATTATTATATAACAACGAACGAACATAGATCTAAAAATTAAAATAAAATAGAATAAAAATTATTTCTTCTCGACTCACAATAGTTATTTTCTAATGCTAACATCCAATAATGGTACAAACACTCATTATTAAAAATCGGAACAAACATTAGCACATCGAAGACAATTCACAATTAAATTATGCATATACCTCAAGCTTAAAATATTATATACATTTAGGACGGTACTGCAAATACTGATTTGGGCTACGATTTTATCTGTGGTATTTTATAGGTGTTATTGCTTTTTTCCGTTTAATTTGGCAGTGGGATGCCTGAAACAGACGTATGTTATTAAAAACAATTTTTTCCCCTCTTTGTTCTTATTTACATTTTAGTGTAATAATAAATTAATTTAGAAGGTTATAATAAATTTGATTTAGGTTTTCAATTGTTGGTGGCATTCGGAGATTTTTTAATAAAAATCATCTCTAAAAATTCTCCCTTTTTTTAGTTTTATTCAGACCTCAAAATTTTTGTTTCTGAAAAGTTAAATTTATATGCAATAACTTCTTCATGGTTTGTTAAGGCAGTTTTGTTTCTTTTATCATAACGATGGCCATTTAGTCGATTTTGTAGGTGTTGGCTTGTTTGGCCAATATATACTTTTTGGCAGTTATGACATGGTATTTGGTAGATTACGTGCGTTTTTTTATTTTTTTGGTGTTTTAAATTTAAGTGAACTAAAATTATTTTGAAATAAATTATTTGCATACTCTCAGATAAACCATGTATATATGGTAGCGATAAGTTGTTTTTCTCTTTATTTTTGCTGGTTACTTGAGAAGGGAGATTTTGATTGTTGAATTTCTGCTGTCGTGATTTAAAAATAGAATTAATGAGTTTTTTGGATAATTATTTTTAATTAAAATATTTTTTACTTTTTTGGTTGCTTTATTTCGATATTGTGAGTCACTTAATTTTCAGCTAACCCTATCACTACAGATCTTTTTTGAGACATAGGGTGCTGTGATAAATAATTAATAAATAAACCCTCTAGTTGTTTATAAAATGTATTGTTGAATGCAAAATAGGTAGATTTTAAGGTGAGTTCTGTAGCTTTAAGAAATTCATTTAGAGGAATGTCGGTATATTGTTTAATTTCATCCCATTTTTTTGTTATTATGTCTAAAGCTAGTTGTATTGGGACGTTAGTGTATAGTGATATCACGTCTAATGAGATTAGTTCATAATTATTTGGTAACTTAATGTTTTTAATTTTTTCTTTCAAATCATATGAGTCCTTAATGTAAGAGTTTGTTTTGTTTGCTATATTGCTTAAGACTTTCTTTAGAAATTTAGATAAATTATGTAGTGGAGATTGAATGCAGGAGACAATCGGCCTCATAGGTATTTCCGGGTTTGTGAAGCTTTGGCAAACCATAAATCTTTGGAGTCTGTGCGTTATTAATCTTTAGATTTTTCGCAATATTTGGCGAGATATAATTTTTAGTTTCCCAAAATTTTATCAAATCCTTGTTTTGTTTTTGAAAAGAATTGGTTGGGACACTGTTAACTTGCTCATAAGTTTTTTTATCATTTAAAAGAGTTTGCATTTTACTGTGGTATTCATTGGATTCCATAATAACGGTCTTATTTGATTTGTCAGGTCTTAATATTTTTAAATTGGGGTTTTCTTTTAAAAATGATCGAATTTTTCTAACTTTTTTATTTACATCCTCGTTAACGTTAGAATTTTGGGACCGTATTTGATTTGCATTAATTTTATTTTTATGAGTATTAAGTATGCTACAGACATTTGATCTAATTTTTTCTTTTTTTGTATTAGGCAACTTTTCAATAGATAACTCTAGCGAGGAGATAATATCGGCCATAGGAAGCTCTTTTGAGTCTTTAATTGGAACTGCAAAATTTGGGCCTAGACTCAGGATTTCCATTGCGTAATCTGGAATTTGAACAGTTGTCAAATTTTCCAACCAATCTTTTTCGATGTTTAGTTCATTTTTAGAACTTTTTTGTTTAGACAGCAATTTTATTAATATTTTTTTGTTTTGTTCTTAAAAATAAACTTTCAAATTTATTATTTTCAATATGGATGAACCTTTGGAAGAGATCGTTTGGAAATATTGCTTTAAGTTTAGATTTACTTAAATTAATATGTTTTTTGAGTGATTTTATTTTTCCGATTGTATCAGTAATTAACACGTTTAGAGTACTGAAAACGAATTTCTTTAATATGTTTTTGTGAAATTTCTCTGTTAGGTGTGCCGAGAAGAATCTTACATGCTTCGTTTTTATATTTAAAAAGGAAGGTGTTATCTTTTCTGATTTGCATCGCAAAAGGAAATTTCGACGGTTCTTCTGGTTTGCAAGTTTCATATTAAGATTTGACACCTTTTTCATTTCTGTAACTGCGTTTCTGCCATAGTTGGTTTATATATGGTCGAAGTTTAGCAGATTTTCACCCATTCTGTAGAATATATTTTGTAAAAGTAAAGTGTATTTTCTTGAACCATTAACTATATTCTTCAAATATGTTTTCTTGGGAATAAGGTTTTCTAAATCAAAGTTTGCTTTAATAGCTAGTCATTTTATTGATAAAAGGATAAAACGTTTCGGTCTGAATGTGACCTTCATCAGTTATCTAAAAAGTTATATTAATTGAAAAATAGGTACAAATCGGTTCATTTTTATTTTTTTTATAGATTGAGGGCAGGATTTTATACACTAATTTTGATTTAAGATTGATTGGATTCAAACAATTTTTTAAACTATATTATTATATAACAACGAACGAACATAGATCTAAAAATTAAAATAAAATAGAATAGAAATGATTTCTTCTCGACTCACCGTAGTTATTTTCTAATGCTAACATCCAATAATGGTACAAACACTCATTATTAAAAATCGGAACAAACATTAGCACATCGAAGACAATTCACAATTAAATCATGCATTATACCTCAAGCTTAAAATATTATATACATTTAGAACGGTACTGCAAATACTGATTTGGGCTACGAGGTATTTTATAGGAGTTATTGTTTTTTTCCGTTTAATTTGGCAGTGGAAGGCCTGAAACCGACGTATGTTTTTAAAAACAATTTTTTCCCCTCTTTGTTCTTATTTACATTTTAGTGTAATAATACATTAATTTAGAAGGTTATAATAAATTTGATTTAGGTTTTCAATATCAGCCCTATTGTTGATGGCATTACGAGATTTTTTAATAAAAATCATCTCTAAAAATTCTCGCTTTTTTTAGTTTTGTTCAGACCTCAAAATTTTTGTTTGTGGAAAGTTAAATTTATGTGCAGTAACTTCTTCATAGTTTGTTAAGGCAGTTTTGTTTCCTTTATCATAACGATGGCCGTTTAGTCGATTTTGTAGGTGTTGGTTTGTTTAGCCAATATATACTTTTTGGCAGTTATGACATGGTATTTGATAGATTAGGCGCGTTTTTTTATTTTTTGGTGTTTTAGATTTAAGTGAACTAAAATTATTTTAAAGTAAATTATATCACATGTGACATACAGGTATCTCGTGTTTTTTAGAAAGGGTTTGCATACTCTGAGATAAACCATGTATATATGGTAGCGATAAGTAGTTTTTCTCCTTATTTTTGCTGGTTACCTGAGACGGGAGATTTTGATTGTTGAGTTTCTGCTTCGTGGTTTAAAGATAGAATTAATGAGTTTTTTGGGATAATTATTTTTAATTAAAATATTTTTTGCTTTTTTGGTTCCAATAAATGAATTTCTTAAAGCTACAGAACTCACCTCAAAATCTACCTATTTTGCATTCAACAATACATTTTATAAACAACTAGAGCGTTGTGCCATGGGATCATCAATATCAAGTGTAATCGCCCAAATTGTACTAGAAGAACTAGAGAATACCGTCATATCTAAACTCAAATACCAACTTCCTTTTTATTTACGATACGTGGACGATTGCATAACAGCCATTCCCGGCAACATGACAACAGATATACTAGAAGCATTCAATTCATTTCATCCCAAACTTCAATTTACATTAGAGGCCGAAAAAAATAACTCTTTAAATTTCTTAGATATGACACTACATCGATACGATAATTTTGTTAAAACAGAGTGGTACACTAAGGAGACATGGTCAGGTAGATATCCCAATTATTTATCACAGCACCCTATGTCTCAGAAAAAATCTGTAGTGATAGGTTTAGCTGATAGAGCGTTAAAATTAAGTGACTGAGAGTAAACCCTTTTCAAAAAACACAAGATACCTGTATGTCACAAGGGATATAATTTACTTCAAAATAATTTTAGTTCACTTAAATCTAAAACACCAAAAAATAAAAAAACGCACGTAATCTATCAAACACCATGTCATAACTGCCAAAAAGTATATATTGGCCAAATAAGCCAACACCTACAAAATCGAATAAATGGCCATCGTTATGATAAAAGAAACAAAACTGCCTTAACAAACCATGAAGAAGTTACTGCACATAAATTTAACTTTTCAGAAACAAAAATTTTGAGGTCTGAACAAAACCAAAAAAAGCGAGAAGTTTTAGAGATGTTTTTTTTAAAAGTCTCCGAATGCCATTAACAATAGGGCTGATATTGAAAACCTAAATCAAATTTATTATAACCTTCTAAATTAATTTATTATTACACTAAAATGTAAATAAAAACAAAGATGGGAAAAAATTGTTTTTTAAAAACGTACGTCTGTTTCAGGCATCCCACTGCCAAATTAAACGGAAAAAAACAATAACACCTATAAAATACCACAGATAAAATCGTAGCCCAAATCAGTATTTGCAGTACCGTCCTAAATGTATATAATATTTTAAGCTTGAGGTATAATGCATAAATTAATTGTGAATTGTCTTCGATGTGCTAATGTTTGTTCCGATTTTTAATAATGAGTGTTTGTACCATTATAGGATGTTAGCATTAGAAAATAACTATGGTGAGTCGAGAAGAAATCACTTTTATTCTATTTTATTTTAATTTTTAGATCTATGTTCGTTCGTTGTTATATAATAATATAGTTTAAAAAATTGTTTAAATCCAATCAATCTTAAATCAAAAATTAATGTATAAATTCCTGCCTTCAATCTATAAAAAAAATCAAAATGAACTGATTTGTACCTATTTTTCAATTAATATGACTTTTTAGATAACTGATGAAGGTCACATTCAGACCGAAACGTTTTATCCTTTTATCAGTAAAATGACTGGCTATTAAAGCAAGCTTTGATTTTAAACCTTATTCCCAAGAAAATATATTTGAAGAATATAGTTAATGGTTCAAGAAAATACATTTTCCTTTTTCAATATATATATATATATATATATATATATATATATATATATATATATATATATATATATATATATATATATATATATATATATATATATATATATATATATATATATATATATATATATATATATATATATATATATATATATATTAAGAATTAACCTGTCATTTGGCCAGTTAATTGACCAAACATTTCGATCAAATTTTGATTTAAACAAAAATAACTCTTTCCGAAAGTAAAATACGTTAATATTATTTGGACTCAGAATTTAAACCATTAAGCCCAAGAAACATGATAAAATCAAATTTTACGAGTACTTATATCGATATGGTTTTACTTGTATTTATGCGTATACTAGACAGGATTCATAAATATTGTTATAAGTGTATTAAGTCTTAGGATAGTAATGACTATACCAACTTTATGAGTGTATTATTACTATGAATTTTAATATGATTAAATAAACATACCATTTAGCAAATAAACACTTTATAAATACACTCGATTAACATATTATTAATAATAGATTTGTCTGGATAAACATTTAAAATTTTATTCACAAAACTTGTTAGGCGGGCCCTTAATTATATTAAGTTTATAGTTTTATGTCGGAGTCTAGGTTTCAATCACTCCACGGATAAAATAATTTTTCTGTGAAAAGAGTTTTCTTGGATTATTGTATTTGAAAAGTAACAAGTAGCTACATAAACTTTTTATATAATACACATGTGTATTCACAGCATTTAACCGAATATGTTCCTTCAGATTTAGAAATACTACACCAAGTAACTGCAATATCTTACATCGACTTGGCAAATTAAACTATTAAGTGGTCCGTTGGCCAAATATTACGTTCCAAATAAAAGTAATAGGTTTTAAAACGGGTTTATGCGGAATAGATAGAGTATATTTATAACTAGATAAAAAATGACAGTTTTATGAAAGCAGAACTCAAAACCAAATAGTATCAAAAACAATATCGCCATTTTATTTACACCAAACAAGGTTTTCCTAAGCATCTATTTAAATTGAATTAAGAATTTTAGTAAAACAATTACATGTGAATAGTATTTCAGAAGTTTCACAAACGACTGCATAAATTAACTTCTCTTAGATAAAGCAAATATTTATTTTGATAAAAATATTCTTGCGGTAAAGCCAAAACTGTCAAGGTTTCAAGTTATTTTCGACCTTAGCATACATTTTAGAAGCCAATGTGTTTTTTAGTTTTAAAATATAGATATCCACGATAAATTTCATTGCGCAGAAAAAATTGTAATCGTTTACCCAATTATTATAACTCAAGCATATTCGGAAAACATATCACTAAGGAGCATTTTAATATTAAGATGTCGTGTATACTATTTTTCTTTACTTTTTCGTTTCCGCAATGTTTTACAAATCATCCTAAAGAGTTTTTTAGTTCAACTAGATAACTGTTAGATACATTGAAACTGATGGCAATTATTTGAGTTATTTTATGCAGAAATGATAAGTGTAAGTTAAAGACAAAACTTTTTAATATCTAATGGTTTTATTAATACCTTGATGAAAAAGAGATTCTTAACCACCTCCTGAAGAATCGTTAAACTTTTTTAAACACTTATTTCGTAAATGATTTTCATAACACAATCTAAAAAACGATTTCTAGATTTGTTAAAATTCCAGCCTTAAAGGGTGAAAAGAGGTATAATGTGTTTTTGTTCTTTATACAATATTTCTTCACTTATTAAATTTTGCAACAGCTTTAAAAAATAATTATGTAAAAACAGATTTCTTGATTTTTCGAAATTCCACTCTTAAAGGGCCGAAATGTGTTTTTTCTTTTTTATGCTATCAAGTATAAGTGATTTTATATATTATATACCTAAAAATTAATTGCTGGATTCGAATTACCGCCCTTCTGGCCAAGGCTTTTAAAAGTAGTTATCTAAAAATGAATTTCTAGAGAATTTGAAATTCCACTCTTAAGGGGATAAAATGTCTTTTAACTTTTTTATAATACCATTTTTACTAAATCAGTTTTTAAAGTGATTCTTTCATTAACGGCTTTCAAAAATATCAAAAATTCAATTCAAAAATCAGTTTTTGAATTTTCCGAAATTTCACCCTTAACGGGTTGAAAAGGGGTCAATTATATTATTCCTATTTTACAATATATCTTTGGCAAAATAAAATTTTAGAGCGAATCTGTTGTCAATGACTTAAAAAAACGACTAATATTAAAGATATAAAGTAAAAATATGGTAAATCCCTAGATGTCCCTGGAGGCATAGAAGTATGCTTTGCCTATTTCAAGTACAAACTCTGTACAGTGTCCATTGCTGGAACTGATCTTCTTACTTTATTTAGGCAATAAGAGGCGCTGAAAATGTAGTTTATAAAAAAACGTTATTTTAAATAGTTTTAAGTTTCATTTTTAGTGATTAGTTATTGTTCTATACACATTTTTTTCATTAAGCTCAGCTATTCTAATACAAAGTAAGGAAACTCAACTACAAATTAAAATGTTTAAGCATTTAAAATAAAAACAGGGGTAATTTTTGAAAAAGACCGCACCACGTTCAGGCACAATTATTCGACAAAGAGCTGCAACCCACAATACATTTTCGCCGAGTATTTGACCGTTAGTCAGTTGATCAGCGCACAACTCTAAGTAGTAAAATTCGTATTTCATAAAATAACATTGAAAATTCTCAATTCATTTGAAAAAGGAACGTACTTTTGATAGGACATTTTATGGAACATTTTCACCTCATGTGCGAGTTATTCTTTCTTATAGGTGGCAACCATGCGCTGGCTTCCTGGCAGCAGCACGTAGCTCAATAAATATTTTGTTTAATTTTTGTTTTTCCATGTTAAAATTCTAATAAAAATAAATACTAAGTAGTGATAATATCTCTATGGGTTGAATAGAGAGCATTAATTAAAAAAAATATCCAAATTAACCAAGCAGGAACTGCTGGCGAGCCCAGACAAAAGAAATCGCCTTATATTTTAAGTATGTAGTTTGACCTTTTCTATTATAGTTTGGGTGGACTATAGTATAAAAGTTTCAAATTCTCTCAACAATATCATTACAGCGAATAGAAAAACTTTTTAAATGTCTAAGCTGGAGCTTTCCGCTTTTTAATTTAATCTAATTAAGCAGCGAAAGTTTCCTGCTAAGCTTAAGCTACCTTAAATTACATTGGAAAATTCAAAGATACATTGATTTAATTTTCGCTCTTCGCCTAAGATTTAATATCACGAAAATAGCTAATGGATTCGCGTTGTTTAAGAAGTTTTAATCGAATAAAGTTAGCAGATTAGTGGGCCAGTGAAATTTTATTAATTCTAATCAAATTAATAAGGGTATACGTTAAGATAATGAAAAACACATGGAAACACATATTTCAAAATATGTCATCTTCACTTACTTTTAGTATGTAATTAAATATTACTTATAACCATTTTTTGCGTATAAAATACAATGCTTTAACTAAAAAACATTGAATAAAACGTCTATATATAACTTTAATTTCCACTATATACATTAAACTATAACAATTGTTTCGACACACACATTATCTTCTTCGGATGGAATTTACAGTTTAAATTTATTTTACAATATGATTTTACGAATGTACGGGGTGTTAAAGTTTTTGTTAAAATCTGACAATTTCTTTATTGCTCTAAAACCGGTCGAGATTTGCCAATGAAATTTGGTGGGTATTAAGAGGTAATTATTGGGCATTTTTTCACATTCAATTAAGAATTTTATATACATAATTGGCGCGCATACGGGTAATGATCTCAATTTTTTTGAAGAAAAAAATGGTACGCCACTGAGACATTTCTAATTAAAGTTATTTTTGAATCCCTCATTCAATTTGTGACAAAAAATCTCTCTAGCCTTTTTTTCGTATGGGGCGCGGTTTTTATTCAGAAAAATAAAACATCTTAACGCGCTATCTAATACAGTAATATTAAATCAGAACAATAACAGAAAATAACACTAATAACATTTTAAATAGACGTAAAGCTACAACAAATGTTGAAAATGACCTCCCTCAGACGTGACACGAGATTCAACTCTTCGCCTCATTGATTGTCGTGTTCGCTCTAATATTCCTGATGCATTTCTTATTGTCTCACAGCAGGCTATAATTCGATTCCTCAGGTCATCAACATTTTCGACGTGAGTGGAATAAACTAATGACTTAAGAAAACCCCAAATGCAAAAACCTAGAGGATTTAAATCTGGCGCTCGAGCAGCCCAATTTTCCGTATATTTAAGTAATAATGTACATTAACGCTAAAATTTACAGGTGCACCATCATGCATTAACCATAAGTGTTGTCTTAGTTATAGAGGAATTTCTTCAATAAGAACATTTAACTCTTTCTATAGGAAATTAAGGTAAGATTCGCCTGTTAGTCATTGTGGGACGAAATATAGACCGATTAAATGATCATGAATTACCCCAAGCTATACATTTATTGAAAACTGATCCTGGAAGTAGGCTTCACAGATTCCATGTAGATTTTCCTCAGCCCATATGTGATTGTTATGGAAATTTCTTGTACACTGACGTCCAGCCTCGTCAGTAAAGAAAACGCCATTTAAAAAAATTAGAATTTGAGCGATTTGATGAAGAATCCATTGGCAAAAAAAGTTTCTAGGTAGTAGAGCTTGCACACGTTGAATATGAAACGGATACAATTGCTGTTCTTTAGGAATTTGAAATACAGTGAAGTTGCTTTCATTCGACATGTTAGCAATTTTTCGAGTACTTCTTTCAGGTGATGATGATGGGGTACCCTCTGTCATGGATACAACTCAGCATACAATCGTCGAGCTTGCCGATCTTTTCCATTACTTCGACAATAAACAAAATGTATATGGCAATTCCGCATTTGTAAAATTTTCTATTCTTTTCGATAAAAGAAAAATTTATTACTTACTAACAATAATGTTATTGCAAAGTAAAAAGCTTAAGAATAGAGAAACTCTAATTTGACATTTAGTTAAAATATTCGTATTTAACAGATAAATGTTGACAGTAGCCTACTAGATAATGTATTACAGAAAAGAAAAACACTTTTTTCTTTCAAATAATTGTAAAACCCGTCTACGCGATAATGATGAATATAAAATTCTTAATTGCATGTCAAAAAATACGCAATAACCACCTCTTAAAACCCACCAAATTTCATTGGCATATCTCGACCAGTTTTAGAGCAATAAATAAATCGTCAGATTTTACCAAAAACTTTAACACCCCGTATCTCAGAAAACGAATCATATGCGGACATACGTTTATATAGTAAACTGTCACATATCTTTCAAAAACAAGAAAATCAAAATATCAGAATTAACAAGTAATAAAACTAATAGAGGTTTAATAATGAAGATTTATGTAAATCTACCTGATTGTTCAATAATAGCCCAATTTTTAAAATTTTTTAACTTCCCTTTCTAGAAAACTGAAATTCTCTGATTCTATTTCAGAATAAAGAATTTCAAAATTGTCATCAAATATGTGCGATTCGTTTAGTAGTTGAGTTGCGTAATGTGAATTATTTAAATTTTATATGAAACTAGTTTTATGTTCTTTTATTCTTTTTTCAAAACATCTGCCAGTTTAACCCATACACATTTTAAGAAACGAACCACGCTTCAGCATGTAAACTCCTGATTTCTTCTTTTTGTTGAATGAGCTGGTTTTATTGTATTATTTTCCCGAACATATTGTTGGTTCTAAAACTAATTTTTAACCCATTTTCAGAAAGGGGTTTAGAAATTTTGGAACTCAATTTACCGATATCGGTTATAGTTTTAAAAGTAGTGTGGTTGATGTTTTAACTGATAAAAAAAAACTAAAATGATGGCTTTTTCGCAGTTATTAATTTAGATTTATCATAGTCATTAAAAAGAGAAATTTCTTTTACTGTGTTTTTAATAATTTTTTAAAGAATGTCTGTTGGATCAAAATTGATATTACAGTAGCTTTTATTATTTAAGGAAGCAAGTGTTTTATTTTCATATTGGTCTTTACTTACAGCTACTACAGATTTGCGTTTGTCTGCCTTAGTGTAAGGTAAATGTACTGGGTGTCCAATTTTGGTTATAAATGCAAGGTATCTCCGTTATTTGCAAATTATTAGGGTTGAGGTTTTCGCGACACCGTGCCACTTTTTTGTCAAACTCAAGCTGCCGTAATCAGATTTTCCATAGCCCGCTTCGTTTCGGAGATACAGGGCCAAATTGAAAAAATTGCATTTTGGGACACCCCTCGTATCTCGGTTGTCTTTTAACGTATCGAGAAGGTAAAAACTGGCTTTTATAGAGTTTTTTACGTAGAATCCAGTGGGGTGAACACATTTTTACTCGAGGCCGTCGTTTTTGATACATGACCCAAAGTTACGTTTTTTTTAAATGGGAGAACCTGTATATTTTTACGTAGTTCTATTCGTCTTATTACGAGCTTTTCAAAAATATATAGTTATCTATACTTATTATAAAAATAAGGCTACAGTTTAAGTTTTTAAGAATATATTAAGTATATCTATTTTTCGTAATTAGCCATGTTCAAAAGAACTTGCTAAGACGTTAATTTCATCAGCCTCACGATTCTCTTTGTTATATTTCTTTGATCTGGGCTTTTTGAAAGAGCCAAAATTTATTAAATTCGATTTCAGCCTGTAGAATATTAATTTATTTGGCTGCCTTCTTTCCGGATGTCTATACTTATAATAAAAGTTTAAGTTTTAAAAAAGATTGCAATAATAATTATGAAAATAAAACATTACCTAAGTTTTTAAAATAAGTATAGATAACCATATATTTTTGAAAAGCTCATAATAAGACGAATGGGACTCCGTAAAAATATACAGGGTGTCCCATTTAAAAAAACGTGACTTTGGGTCATGTATCAAAAACGACGGCCCCGAGTAAAAATCTGTCTACGCCACTGGATTCTACGTAAAAACTCTATAAGAGCCAGTTTTTGCCTTAACCGAGATACGAGGGGTGTCCCGGCAGCTTGAGTTTGACAAAAAAGTGGCACGGTGTCGCGAAAACCTCAACCCTAAACATTTGCAAATAACGGAGATACCTTGCATTTACAACCCAAATTGGACACCCTGTACATTGTCTTGTGGCTATGTCCTTGCGTTTATTATGAGGTTTTCAGTGCTGTCGCTTTCGGCAAGGGCCAGTTTACCATTAAGACCTCTAGTACATTCGTAACAGCTTCATCTACTAAATTATCTAACAAACTAATTAGGCATATAGAAAGAAAGAAAAAATTTGAATTTTTTAGCGAAATGGAGTATTAAATACTTTCCTGATATACTGATCCCTTAGAAAATCGCTTTGTAAAGTACAGACAGTTGGCGGGAGGACATTGCCATATTTCAATTAGACAACTTTACGAGTCTTCGGATTCAATCAATACTGACACCAAAATCTCGTAAATTTGGGGACTTATCTATAGAGAAATTCTATGAATCACCTGAATGTGACGAACAGGGCAGTGTTGAAGACTGTTTTAATAAAATTAACGAAATATTAAAAAATACCTTTATTGAAAAATCTGATATTGACAACTTAAAACCCGAAATGCCCGTGATAACTTATCTAGGAAGCTATTGTAGCCACATTGCTTTAAAGAGACTAAAATGCAATTATAGCAAAACTCCTTTGATATGCGATAAAGACTTTTTTGCTGATGATAATTTTAATCTCATAACTAACCTAAGCAGAGGGGCGCTACAATATCCTCCAGATTCTGTAGTTGAAATAGTTGTGATTTCTTATATTTCATTCCAGAAAATACTAAGTGATCATGAGAATAAATTCTTGAATAATCAGTCCTGACTAAACTCATATTTACTTATCTCCTTAAAGGACAAATTTTAGTTTATTTCGAAGGCTGCAATACGCACTCAGCAAAAACAATTATTGAAATTTTACTTAGCAATATTACCATACTTTGATTAAAAATTAATGTAGCAAGAAAAAATGGATTAGGTAAAGCTCATAAAAGGAAATTAAGTACATATTCAAAATAAATAGCCTTAATATATCAACTTCAACTAAATAGTGGCTAGGTAATCCAATGATGAAATGCAGAAACATTCTGCTATCTGAGGATGCACGTTATCTAGACTCGTATTTAGGATGTTATGGATTATTATAACAGTATTTTTCTGCTTGTCGTTTCACTGGGTCAAAACGGCTTTAGGTAGGTACCTATTTATTTCGAAAAACTACCATAGAACATCGTAACTATATAAAAATAATTCTAACAATTATTAAAATATTAACAAATCCAGGAAAAAAGCACAAACTATTGTAATAATCAACAATGTTTCTTTGTTTTCATATGACCACGGGCGCTGACGTCACAAATCAGCGCCTTGGCCTTGTGTTGTAGGAGGTGTTAGTTTGTGGGGTTCAGGGAACATTGCCGTTGGACCGAATAAATTCACCAAAATTGTCGTTTATAAATTGCTGACGAAGAAGTGAATAATATTATTTTTCGTATAGATGGTGCACCATGTTACACTAGCCAGGAGTTAAATTAATTTACAGCTAACAATTTTGTAGAATGGATTGGGTCCAATAAATGTCCCTGATTCCTTAAGAGACCTGGCCTTGTCAGTTTGAATTATCTTTTATGGGGAATTTTAAAAGATAAATAGCCGGTTGCACAACACATACAGGGTGACAATTTAAAAACTTGAAATGGCCATATCTTAGGAAGGAAAAACTTAATCAAAAAACGCTCAAAATACTTTCTATAAAATGAAGAGGGAACAAATAAAAGCGTGTTATTCGACTCTTATCTGTGACCCCTTGGGCAGGGTGAGATACACCCCTAAAATATTAAATAGAAAGGGGGGTCGAGTGATACATCATCTTAAAGCTCTTGAAAAATGCTTTCCAATGATACCTTAGAAAGCTGTTTTTTGTGAAATTCTTTTGTGTTTATTAAAGGAAACAAAAAAAACACAATTGTGAAATTTTATATAATTATTTAATTAAATGTTCAAAATGGTTCCCTTGTTTTGAAGGCAATAATAAAGCCTTTGTTCAAATTCTTCGAGTACATTTGCAAATGTTTCTCTAGATATAGCACAGCATTCCTGAAGTATCCTGTCCTTGAGTTGCTCTATTGACCCCACAAAAAAAGTCAAGAGGTGTTAGGTCCGGAGATCTAGGTGGCCATTCAACAACTCTTCTTCCAATCCACTGGTTGGGATAATTATCATCCAACCATTGCCTGACGGGAACTACATAATGAGGAAGTGCCCCATCCTGTTGAAAATGTAGTAAGCGTTCTTCTAATGCTAAATTTCCTTGTATGTGCCTCTGATTTTCTAATTCCCGCACTATTAGTGGTTCTATAGAATTCTATCTGTCATTATTTCACAAAACTGGATTCTTCTATCCGGGTCGTCGTCACCAAGTTCTTGCAGTATGCGCAGTTTATAGGGATAAAACTTATGAGATTTAAGTACCTTTCTTGACGAGTTGATAAAGTTGAATTAATTGCAAACTGCCCCCTGCGTTTTTTGATTAAGTTTTTCCTTCCTTAGATATGGCCATTTCAAATTTTTAAATTATCACCCTGTATAATAAATTTAATTGAAGTTTACAATCATTTTCTGACACTCTTATGGCGTCTGTCACACTCTGAGCCGTCTGACTAGTTACTGCTTAGTTCAATGCTTTGCGCAACCCGCCATTAGGCTATAAAAATAGATGCCAAGCAAGCACAGTAATTCAATTATTATGGCTAAATTCTATGGAAAAAGCGATACAAAACATATACACAAAATGTAATGTTTAGAACTAGAGACACTTGCAAAACTTGTTTTAAGCTTGTTTATTATTTTGCACATTTTGTTTATTCTTTTGTTTTTTAATACCAATATTTTAATTAATTTACGTTTCTTAATACTTTATTATAGTTAATAACTGCATCTTTAAGCAACATGTAATAAATATTTATTCTGAAAAACCAGGCACATAGCCAGGGGATAGGAGTCGATAGGGGTCTGAACCCCCCCCCCCCCTTAAACTCTAAAAATATTGTGGGTGACCAAAGTGTATATTGATTTACATGACACTGCAAAAAAAATAAGAACAAGTTGCAAAAATCTAATTTCTGTCAACATCCAAAATATTACAGAGAGAGCAAACATGTAAAGTAATTATTGAAGGTGAGGATATCACAAACAAAAATGATTTTTTCTTAAATGCGATAGTTTCTGATATAGATCGGAAACTAGTTTATTTTTTATTTCACCACGATCTCTTTTCCAAAGAAATATCTGAAAATTGTGAATGCGTCGCGGGACCGAGTTTATCATAATTCCGACAAAGATTATAATTTTTTGATAGCTAAAAACGATTTAAAAGAGAAAATTGAAGGCTACAACAGACGATATTAGTTTTAACCTGCAAACTGAGCATATACAGCAATTTGCATGTAGAACAGCTATGGCTGTTGAAGCTGTCTCCGCGCGATCTACTCAGTTTAGAAGTTGATGTGACCAATAGGAAGATTATGAATATTTTAAATTCTTAGAGAAAGGAAACATTTTAGGAAAAAAAGTAGACATTTGAAGGAGAAAGAGAGAGATAGAGAGAGACAGGAATTCAAAAGAGTTTTCGAGATAGTAAAAGATAGTAAAACAACATTAATCGGTTGTCAGTATGTTTAAAGTAAAGTTTTCGTTTTCTTGGTCTTCTCGGAGAAACCACCGGTAAAATTCACTTCTTCGGGCTAAGTCCTCTAAAGTCAAAGCATGTTCTCGCTGCACATGATAAGAGTACAGAAGGTTTTTACGAAGGGTACGATGAATGATCCAATTACAAAATCCAACTTGTCGCAGGATTTCCCGTGTGCTCAAACCAGGGTTTGGTTCCACTAGGGCTAAAATGTGTTCCTCGTTTTCGGGTGTTATTTGCCTTTCTGGCCCCCGATTAGTTTTACCGAGGTTTACACTTCCCATATAGTAAACTCTTTGTGAAACCGCCACAAATGTTCTTTCATTAGGACACCTCCTGTTATGATATCTTTCCCGGTATGTTTGGGACGCCAAATGACCATTCTGTCTATATTCTCCATAAATAAGTAACATATCTGCGTGTCCAAGATTCGTATACATTTTTAAAGAGTTTTTAAATTCAGACTACGTTATGTTCGTTGAAGCCTGCTCGTTTTTCTACGGTGGGCAGTGTTGCCGTTTTCAAATAAGCATTCGCCAGTAAAATAAATCAATTTATTCGTTTTAAATTTAGGTGGCTCAGATATTTTACTAATAAAAAAATTGTGGGTATTTTGTAGGAAATCATACAATTAATTATTTTACATAATAAAATTAATAAATGTGTTAACGATGTGCTTAAAAATTTTAAGGAATTGACCCTATGTTATTCAAGCATTTTTTAATCAAAATGGTCCATATTATCACATGTTAAAATATTTGTAGTCAAACCCCTTACGCTCTATTTTCACTAAGAACAGACCCATTTACTGAAGCGTTGCTATATTATGCAAGGTGTTCTATTTAAAACAGCAAAGTAGATGCTTTTTTTTCCAATTTCATTTGTTTTTCGCATAAACTATAAACAGAAACTCTCATCATATGATAGAGGCATATATAGAATTGTTTTTATAAGCTTCTTTTTGTTTTGACAACGAATGGTATCGTATTCAAATACTGTAGTATTATATAAACTTTTAATGTAAAATCTACTCCACTACCTGTTTAATCCCTATCTGGTCTTATAAGAATAATCTGTCCAGAAAATATGTAGCTGATAAACTTATTAAAAACAAAACATTTAAGTTGAGCAGATTTTCTTCTTATAGTATTTAAACTTATTTTAAATAGATCCTATCTAGATATCTAGATATCTAGAAAGATATAAAATAAGTTTAAATAATATAAGAAGAAAATCAACTTAAATGTTTATTTTTTTAATAAGTTTATCAGCTACATATTTTCTGGACAGATTATTCTTATAAGACCAGATAGGGATTAAACAGGTAGTCGAGTAGATTTTACATTAAAAATTTATATAGTACTACAGTATTTGAATATGATAGCACTCGTTGTCTAAACAAAAAAAGGTTATAAAAATCATTCTATATATGACTCTATCAGATGATGAGAGTTGCTGTTTATATTTTATGCGGAAAACAAATGAAATTGGATAGGATAGCCTGTGCTGATGTAAAGAACACTTCCTAAAACGGGAAGAAAAACTAAGTACTCTTCTGCGTTTTAAAAATAAATATTTCTACCCAACTGGCTCCACAAATCGACGAAGAACTTTTCTCCTTTAGAAAAACCTGTTGGTTATTAATTATATTTTAGATTTATTTTCACATTTCATTCCCGAAAGTTTGTAATTAAATTTGCTAGGTAATCCTGTAATGATGCTGGCAAAACTGTGCACGATGTTAACTACTTTCTGGCAGTCAATTCTTGATAAACTCACACATTATATGAAATACCTTAAGGGATCTTTATTTTCACCGCCTTTTCTTCATCTGATTTTTTTTTTAGAACGACAATTTATTTTTCTAGTAATAAAAATATTTTCACAGTTTTTCGGTTTGTTACACGCTTTGTAAACTATTAAATCTTCTGGCTTTCACTGCAAATTTGTGCTAGTATAAAGTTTGTACCTAGATTGTTATTGGCTTTCCTTCTAGAGTTGCAAAAAGTTAATATTTAATTATTGAGTTTCCGGTCGTTGGCAAAACCTTGTATATCTGAACTAATGCAGTCACATCACCTAGGATTCATCAGGATCATTCCTTGTACATCCTTCCTAGGATGAATGCTCATCTCAAGCCATCAACCAGTCTTTTCTTCCAAAAAAAACTAATGATATTCCCATGATGTGACGATGGTAGATCTCTCCTCTATTTGAGTTATTCCCTCGCAAATAAGGTATTAATTCGTGTTTGGATTTGCATACTCTACAAAAAGGTGTGGCACTTAGCTTCATAGGGTGAATATTTTTTTGTTATCTGAAGTATCCAGTCGGAATCCCTGCCGCCATTTTCGTAGGATATTTAAGGATTTCTCTAGCCATTTTGCAGCTATTAGTTTTATCAAAAATAAAATTCGAGTAGAAGATGTTAAAATAATTTATATTCCATTATGGAGTGTGATTGTGATTAATCATGAAACAAGTGCCGTTTCGACCACTACTTTAGACTTAATTTAAATCGATTTTAAGGTCTTTTTTATTTAAGAATGCTGCAAAATATCGCTCCTAAGAAATATAAAATCTGTTCCGGAGTTGGGACTTCATGCTTTTTAATTTGTTCTCACTAATAACTGAAAAATACCTGCTAAGCTTAAGTTACCTTAAATTAGGATAAATAATTCAAAAGTATATTGATTTAAGGTTTACGTTTCGTCTGATATTTGAGTCTACGAAGAAGATTGATATTACGCTTTGTTTGAAAATTTTACACTATAAAATTATTAATTTAGTAGGTAAGTGATGTATTAATTATTAGAAGCAAGTCAAAAACACATACTTGGAGAATTTAGGAATATCTATCAGAACAAAAAAAGGAAACACTTTCCTTCTAAGAAGTTAGCTACAATATTTTTTATCGTAGATTTTAAACTGCCTATAAATGAAAAGAAAATAATTTGATTATTTATTGAACTGTAAGAATTTAATGATGGCAGTTATTCAGTAAATAAAATAGGAAAACTATGTACGCTACTAAAATAGATATTTGATCAGATTCCTATTTGAAAATAGCAGCGCATTTCATACAAATTAAAAACAAATAATTTAGCTAGTTAAATGAAACAAGTTCTTATTGGTGTACATACAGATTGTTAAAAATTCGAGGCGATACAATGGGAGGGTTCCTTTGATTTTTATTAATACAAATTAAAATAATAACTACTAAGCAGAAAGGAAAAAGAAACCTTAGTATAGTTGATATAATATTAATTTTATTTTTCATGTTCTTAGCTTATGTTGCTCTCTTTGTCTGCTTTGTTAAGTATAGCACGAAGGACATAGTTAAACATTTTAAATAAACTAGCTTCAAAATGACCTTGTTTTATCACTTTTGTTCTTGTTCTACATATAACCAATAATTGTAGTGTGTTAAAAAACACGTTTGTTATAGGATATATTTTAACTTTTAAATCTTTAAATAGAAAGACGCAAACTTAACGCCTCATAATAACTATTTAAGAAATAACGCAGGACGACAACACTAAAATTCGAAAGCTACGAAAATAGAAACAACAATCAAACCGATGAAACTCCTAATCATAACGTCTAAACAGGATTATTTTATATCTTGTTAATGAACTCGGCCTACCCCATAATAAAATCAATAGCAACGATTAAACTCAAGTCCAAACAACGAAAACCGTTAGATTTCTAACAATGTTGCCATCTTATTCATTTTAAGGGTTATTCCCGATTTACCTTTGAAATACGTTATATATATATATATATATATATATATATATATATATATATATATATATATATATATATATATATATATTTCAACTATGTTTTCTTGGGAATAAGGTTTCAAAATCAAAGTTTGCTTTAATAGCCAGTCACTTTATTGATAAAAGGATAAAACGTTTCGGTCTGAATGTGACCTTCATCAGTTATCTAAAAACTTATATTAATTGAAAAATATCTACAAATCAGTTCATTTTGATTTTTTTTTTATATATTGAGGGCAGCAATTTATACATTAATTTTGATTTAAGATTGATTGGATTTAAACAATTTTTTAAACTATATTATTATATAAAAACGAACGAACATAGATCAAAAAATTAAAATAAAATAGAATAAAAATTATTTCTTCTCGACTCACAATAGTTATTTTCTAATGCTAACATCCAATAATGGTACAAACACCCATTATTAAAAATCGGAACAAACATTAGCACATCGAAGACAATTCACAATTAAATTATGCATATACCTCAAGCTTAAAATATTATATACATTTAGGACGGTACTGCAAATACTGATTTGGGCTACGATTTTATCTGTGGTATTTTATAGGTGTTATTGCTTTTTTTCCGTTTAATTTGGCAGTGGGATGCCTGAAACAGACGTATGTTTTTAAAAACAATTTTTTCCCCTCTTTGTTCTTATTTACATTTTAGTGTAATAATAAATTAATTTAGAAGGTTATAATAAATTTGATTTAGGTTTTCAATATCAGCCCTATTGTTGATGGCATTACGAGATTTTTTAATAAAAATCATCTCTAAAAATTCTCGCTTTTTTTAGTTTTGTTCAGACCTCAAAATTTTTGTTTGTGGAAAGTTAAATTTATGTGCAGTAACTTCTTCATGGTTTGTTAAGGCAGTTTTGTTTCCTTTATCATAACGATGGCCGTTTAGTCGATTTTGTAGGTGTTGGCTTGTTTGGACAATATATACTTTTTTGCAGTTGTGACATGGTATTTGATAGATTAGGCGCGTTTTTTTATTTTTTGGTGTTTTAGATTTAAGTGAACTAAAATTATTTTAAAGTAAATTATATCACTTGTTACATACAGGTATCTCGTGTTTTTTGGAAAGGGTTTGCATACTCTGAGATAAACCATGTATATATGGTAGCGATAAGTAGTTTTTCTCCTTATTTTTGCTGGTTACCTGAGACGGGAGATTTTGATTGTTGAGTTTCTGCTTCGTGGTTTAAAGATAGAATTAATGAGTTTTTTGGGATAATTATTTTTAATTAAAATATTTTTTGCTTTTTTGGTTCCACTAAATGAATTTCTTAAAGCTACAGAACTCACCTCAAAATCTACCTATTTTGCATTCAACAATACATTTTATAAACAACTAGAGCGTTGTGCCATGGGATCATCAATATCAAGTGTAATTGCCCAAATTGTACTAGAAGAACTAGAGAACACCGTCATATCTAAACTCAAATACCAACTTCCTTTTTATTTACGATACGTGGACGATTGCATAACAGCCATTCCCGGCAACATGACAACAGATATACTAGAAGCATTCAATTCATTTCATCCCAAATTTCAATTTACATTAGAGGCCGAAAAAAATAATTCTTTAAATTTGTTAAATATGACACTACATCGATACGATAATTTTGTTAAAACAGAGTGGTACACTAAGGAGACATGGTCAGGTAGATATCTCAATTATTTATCACAGCACCCTATGTCTCAAAAAAAATCTGTAGTGATAGGTTTAGCTGATAGAGCGTTAAAATTAAGTGACTGAGAGTAAAACCTTTTCAAAAAGCACAAGATACCTGTATGTCACAAGGGATATAATTTACTTCAAAATAATTTTAGTACAGTTAAATCTAAAGCACCAAAAAATAAAAAAACGCACGTAATCTATCAAATACCATGTACCAAATAAGCCAAAACCTACAAAATCGACTAAATGGCCATCGTTATGATAAAAGAAACAAAACTGCCTTAACAAACCATGAAGAAGTTACTGCACATAAATTTAACTTTTCAGAAACAAAAATTTTGAGGTCTGAACAAAACCAAAAAAAGCGAGAAGTTTTAGAGATGATTTTTTTTAGAAAGTCTCCGAATGCCATTAACAATAGGGCTGATATTGAAAACCTAAATGAAATTTACTATAACCTTCTAAATTAATTTATTATTACACTAAAATGTAAATAAAAACAAAGATGGGAAAAAATTGTTTTTTAAAAACGTACGTCTGTTTCAGGCATCCCACTGCCAAATTAAACGGAAAAAAACAATAACACCTATAAAATACCACAGATAAAATCGTAGCCCAAATCAGTATTTGCAGTCCCGTCCTAAATATATATAATATTTTAAGCTTGAGGTATAATGCATAAATTAATTGTGAATTGTCTTCGATGTGCTAGTGTTTGTTCCGATTTTTAATAATGAGTGTTTGCACCATTATTGGATGTTAGCATTAGAAAATAACTATGGTGAGTCGAGAAGAAATCACTTTTATTCTATTTTATTTTAATTTTTAGATCTATGTTCGTTCGTTGTTATATGATAATATAGTTTAAAAAATTGTTTAAATCCAATCAATCTTAAATCAAAAATTAATGTATAAATTCCTGCCTTCAATCTATAAAAAAAAATCAAAATGAACTGATTTGTACCTGTTTTTCAATTAATATGACTTTTTAGATAACTGATGAAGGTCACATTCAGACCGAAACGTTTTATCCTTTTATCAGTAAAATGACTGGCTATTAAAGCAAGCTTTGATTTTGAAACCTTATTCCCAAGAAAACATATTTGAAGAATATAGTTAATGGTTCAAGAAAATACATTTTCATTTTTTAATATATATATATATATATATATATATATATATATATATATATATATATATATATATATATATATATATATATATATATATATATATATATATATATATATATATATATATATATATATATATATATATATATATATATATATATATATATATATATATATATATATATACATACATATATATATATATATATATATATATATATATATATATATATATATATATATATATATATATATATAATTTAACCTGTCATTTGGCCAGTTAATTGACCAAACATTTCGATCAAATTTTGATTTAAACAAAAATAACTTTTTCCGAAAGTAAAATACGTTAATATTATTTGGATTCAGAATTTAAACCATTAAGCCCAAGAAACATGATAAAATCAAATTTTACGAGTACTTATAACGATATGGTTTTACTTGTATTTATGCGTATACTAGAGAGGATTCATAAATATTGTTATAAGTGTATTAAGTCTTAGGATAGTAATGACTATACCAACTTTATGAGTGTATTATTACTATGAAATTTAATATGATTAAATAAACATACCATTTAGGAAATAAACACCTTATAAATACACTTGATTAACATATTAATAATAATAGATTTGTCTGGATAAACATTCAAAATTTTATTCACAAAACTTGTTAGGCGGGCCCTTAATTATATTAAGTTTATAGTTTTATGTCGGAGTCTAGGTTTCAATCACTCCACGGATAAAATAATTTTTCTGTGAAAAGAGTTTTCTTGGATTATTGTATTTGAAAAGTAACAAGTAGCTACATAAACTTTTTATATAATACACATGTGTATTCACAGCATTTAACCGAATATGTTCCTTCAGATTTAGAAATACTACACCAAGTAACTGCAATATCTTACATCCACTTGGCAAATTAAACTATTAAGTGGTCCGTTGGCCAAATATTACGTTCCAAATAAAAGTAATAGGTTTTAAAACGGGTTTATTGCGGAATAGATAGAGTATATTTATAACTAGATAAAAAATGACAGTTTTATGAAAGCAGAACTCAAAACCAAATAGTATCAAAAACAATATCGCCGTTTTATTTACACCAAACAAGGTTTTCCTAAGCATCTATTTAAATTGAATTAAGAATTTTAGTAAAACAATTACATGTGAATAGTATTTCAGAAGTTTCACAAACGACTGCATAAATTAACTTCTCTTAGCTAAAGCAAATAATTATTTTGATAAAAATATTCTTGCGGTAAAGCCAAAACTGTCAAGGTTTCAAGTTATTTTCGACCTTAGCATACATTTTGGAAGCCAATGTGTTTTTTATTTTTAAAATATAGATATCCACGATAAATTGTGTTACAAACAATCGTTTACCCAATTATTATAACTCAAGCATATTCGGAAAACATATCACTAAGGAGCATTTTTATATTAAGATGTCGTGTCTACTATTTTTCTTTACTTTTTCGTTTCCGCAATGTTTTACAAATCATCCTAAAGAGTTTTTTAGTTCAACTAGATAACTGTTAGATACATTGAAACTGATGGCAATTATTTGAGTTATTTTATGCAGAAATGATAAGTGTAAGTTAAAGACAAAACTTTTTAATATCTAATGGTTTTATTAATACCTTGATGAAAAAGAGATTCTTAACCACCTCCTGAAGAATCGTTAAACTTTTTTAAACACTTATTTCGTAAATGATTTTCATAAAAAAATCTAAAAAACGATTTCTAGATTTGTTAAAATTCCAGCCTTAAAGGGTGAAAAGAGGTATAATGTGTTTTTGTTCTTTATACAATATTTCTTCACTTATTAAATTTTGCAACAGCTTTAAAAAATAATTATGTAAAAACAGATTTCTTGATTTTTCGAAATTCCACTCTTAAAGGGCCGAAATGTGTTTTTTCTTTTTTATGCTATCAAGTATAAGTGATTTTATATATTATATACCTAAAAATTAATTGCTGGATTCGAATTACCGCCCTTCTGGCCAAGGCTTTTAAAAGTAGTTATCTAAAAATGAATTTCTAGAGCATTTGAAATTCCACTCTTAAGGGGATAAAATGTCTTTTAACTTTTTTATAATACCATTTTTACTAAATTAGTTTTTAAAGTGATTCTTTCACTAACGGCTTTCAAAAATATCAAAAATTCGATTCAAAAATCAGTTTTTGAATTTTCCGAAATTCCACCCTTAACGGGTTGAAAAGGGGTCAATTATATTATTCCTATTTTACAATATATCTATAGCAATAGCAAAATAAAATTTTAGAGCGAATCTGTTGTCAATGACTTAAAAAAAACGACTAATATTAAAGATATAAAGTAGAAATATGGTAAATCCCTAGATGTCCCTGGAGGCATAGAAGTATGCTTTGCCTATTTCAAGTACAAACTCTGTACAGTGTCCATTGCTGGAACTGATCTTCTTACTTTATTTAGGCAACAAGAGGCGCTGAAAATGTGGTTTATAAAAAAACGTTATTTTAAATAGTTTTAAGTTTCATTTTTAGTGATTAGTGATTGTTCTATACACATTTTTTTCATTAAGCTCAGCTATTCTAATACAAAGTAAGGAAACTCAACTACAAATTAAAATGTTTAAGCATTTAAAATAAAAACAGGGGTAATTTTTGAAAAAGACCGCTCCACGTTCAGGCACAATTATTCGACAAAGAGCTGCAACCCACAATACATTTTCGCCGAGTATTTGACCGTTAGTCAGTTGATCAGCGCACAACTCTAAGTAGTAAAATTCGTATTTCATAAAATAACATCGAAAATTCCCAATTCATTTGAAAAAGGAACGTACTTTTGATAGGACATTTTATGGAACATTTTCATCTCATGTGCGAGTTATTCTTTCTTATAGGTGGCAACCATGCGCTGGCTTCCTGGCAGCAGCACGTAGCTCAATAAATATTTTGTTTAATTTTTGTTTTTCCATTTTAAAATTCTAATAAAAATAAATACTAAGTAGTGATAATATCTCTATGGGTTGAATAGAGAGCATTAATTAAAAAAAATATCCAAATTAACCAAGCGGGAACTGCTGGCGAGCCCAGACAAAAGAAATCGCCTTATATTTTAAGTATGTAGTTTGACCTTTTCTATTATAGTTTGGGTGGACTATAGTATAAAAGTTTCAAATTCTCTCAACAATATCATTACAGCGAATAGAAAAACTTTTTAAATGTCTAAGCTGGAGCTTTCCACTTTTTAATTTAATCTCATTAAGCAGCGAAAGTTTCCTGCTAAGCTTAAGCTACCTTAAATTACATTGGAAAATTCAAAGATACATTGATTTAATTTTCGCTCTTCGCCTAAGATTTAATATCACGAAAATAGCTAATGGATTCGCGTTGTTTAAGAAGTTTTAATCGAATAAAGTTAGCAGATTAGTGGGCCAGTGAAATTTTATTAATTCTAATCAAATTAATAAGGGTATACGTTAAGATAATGAAAAACACATGGAAACACATATTTCAAAATGTGTCATCTTCACTTACTTTTAGTATGTAATTAAATATTACTTATAACCATTTTTTGCGTATAAAATACTATGCTTTAACTAAAAAACATTGAATAAAACGTCTATATATAACTTTAATTTCCACTATATACATTAAACTATAACAATTGTTTCGACACACACATTATCTTCTTCGGATGGAATTTACAGTTTAAATTTATTTTACAATATGATTTTATGAATGTACGGGGTGTTAAAGTTTTTGTTAAAATCTGACAATTTCTTTATTGCTCTAAAACCGGTCGAGATTTGCCAATGAAATTTGGTGGGTATTAAGAGGTAATTATTGGGCATTTTTTTACATTCAATTAAGAATTTTATATACATAATTGGCGCGCATACGGGTAATGATCTCAATTTTTTTAAAGAAAAAAATGGTACGCCACTGAGACATTTCTAACTAAAGTTATTTTTGAATCCCTCTTTCAATTTGTGACAAAAAATCTCCCTAGCCTTTTTTTCGTATGGGGCGCGGTTTTTATTCAGAAAAATAAAACATCTTAACGCGCTATCTAATACAGTAATATTAAATCAGAACAATAACAGAAAATAACACTAATAACATTTTAAATAGACGTAAAGCTACAACAAATGTTGAAAATGACCTCCCTCAGACGTGACACGAGATTCAACTCTTCGCCTCATTGATTGTCGTGTTCGCTCTAATATTCCTGATGCATTTCTTATTGTCTCACAGCAGGCTATAATTCGATTCCTCAGGTCATCAACATTTTCGACGTGAGTGGAATAAACTAATGACTTAAGAAAACCCCAAATGCAAAAACCTAGAGGATTTAAATCTGGCGATCGAGCAGCTCAATTTTCCGCATATTTAAGTAATAATGTACATTAACGCTAAAATTGACAGGTGCACCATCATGCATTAACCATAAGTGTTGTCTCAGTTGTAGAGGAATTTCTTCAATAAGAACATTTAACTCTTTCTATAGGAAATTAAGGTAAGATTCGCCTGTTAGTCATTGTGGGACGAAATATAGACCGATTAAATGATCATGAATTACCCCAAGCTATACATTTATTGAAAACTGATACTGGAAGTAGGCTTCACAGATTCCATGTAGATTTTCCTCAGCCCATAAGTGATTGTTATGGAAATTTCTTGTACACTGACGTCCAGCCTCGTCAGTAAAGAAAACGCCATTTAAAAAAATTGGAATTTGAGCGATTTGATGAAGAATCCATTGGCAAATAAATAGGCGCGGAAAAAAGTGCACACGTTGAATATGAAACGGATACAATTGCTGTTCTTTAGGAATTTGAAATACAGTGAAGTTGCTTTCATTCGACATGTTAGCAATTTTCGAGTACTTCTTTCAGGTGATGATGATGGGGTACCCTCTGTCATGGATACAACTCAGCATACAATCGTCGAGCTTGCCGATCTTTTCCATTACTTCGACAATAAACAAAATGTATATGGCAATTCCGCATTTGTAAAATTTTCTATTCTTTTCGATAAAAGAAAAATTTATTACTTAATAACAATAATGTTATTGCAAAGTAAAAAGCTTAAGAATAGAGAAACTATAATTTGACATTTAGTTAAAATATTCGTATTTAACAGATAAATGTTGACAGTAGCCTACTAGATAATGTATTATAGAAAAGAAAAACACTTTTTTCTTTCAAATAATTGTAAAACCCGTCTGCGCGATAATGATGAATATAAAATTCTTAATTGCATGTCAAAAAATACGCAATAACCACCTCTTAAAACCCACCAAATTTCATTGGCATATCTCGACCAGTTTTAGAGCAATAAATAAATCGTCAGATTTTACCAAAAACTTTAACACCCCGTATCTCAGAAAACGAATCATATGCGGACATACGTTTATATAGCAAACTGTCACATATCTTTCAAAAACAAGAAAATCAAAATATCAGAATTAAGAAGTAATAAAAATAATAGAGGTTTAATAATGAAGATTTATGTAAATCTACCTGATTGTTCAATAATAGCCCAATTTTTAAAAATTTTTAATTTCCCTACTTTCTAGAAAACTGAATTTCTCTGATTCTATTTCAGAATAAAGAATTTCAAAATTGTCATCAAATATGTGCGATTCGTTTAGTAGTTGAGTTGCGTAATGTGAATTATTTAAATTTTATATGAAACTAGTTTTGTGTTCTTTTATTCTTTTTTCAAAACATCTGCCAGTTTAACCCATACACATTTTAAGAAACGAACCACGCTTCAGCATGTAAACTCCTGATTTCTTCTTTTTGTTCTGAATGAGCTGGTTTTATTGTATTATTTTCCCGAACGTATTGTTGGTTCTAAAACTGATTTTTAACCCATTTTCAGAAAGGTGTTTAGAAATTTTGGAACTCAATTTACCGATATCGGTTATAGTTTTAAAAGTAGTGTGGTTGATGTTTTAACTGATAAAAAAAACTAAATTGATGGCTTTTTCGCAGTTATTAATTTAGATTTATCATAGTCTTTAAAAAGAGAAATTTCTTTTACTGTGTTTTTAATAATTTTTTAAAGAACGTCTGTTGGATCAAAATTGATATTACAGTAGCTTTTATTATTTAAGGAAGCAAGTGTTTTATTTTTATATTGGTCTTTACTTACAGCTACTACAGATTTGCGTTTGTCTGCCTTAGTGTAAGGTAAATGTACAGGGTGTCCAATTTTGGTTATAAATGCAAGGTATCTCCGTTATTTGCAAATTATTAGGGTTGAGGTTTTCGCGACACCGTGCCACTTTTTTGTCAAACTCAAGCTGCCGTAATCAGATTTTCCATAGCCCGCTTCGTTTCGGAGATACAGGGCCAAATTGAAAAAATTGCATTTTGGGACACCCCTCGTATCTCGGTTGTCTTTTAACGTATCGAGAAGGTAAAAACTGGCTTTTATAGAGTTTTTTATGTAAAATCCAGTGGGGTGGACAGATTTTTACTCGAGGCCGTCGTTTTTGATACATGACCCAAAGTTACGTTTTTTTTTAAATGGGAGACCCTGTATATTTTTACGTAGTTCTATTCGTCTTATTACGAGCTTTTCAAAATTATATAGTTATCTATACTTATTATAAAAATAAGGCTACAGTTTAAGTTTTGAAGAATATATTAAGTATATCTATTTTTCGTAATTAGCCATGTTCAAAAGAACTGCTCAAACTGATTTCAATTTTCTCTTAGACATCTCTCACACACTCTTGCAATTTTACCCAGTGCATTTGAAATGACTACATTGCGTGCTTGTGTGTGTAAAGATGCCTGCTCAGTGGTGTTACGCAGGTCTTAAACTGTGTTATGTCGGGTACGAAAAATTAGATTTTTAGGTGACCCTATAAAAAGAAGCCCAATATGGAGAGGTTAGGCGACCTAGGAGGCTATCGGACAGGTCCGTCCGTTCCAATCCAGCGTTCGGGGAATTTCTCTTCTAAATACCGCCTCATAATTAGGGAGTTATGTGCTGTAGCTCCGTCTTGTTGGAAATATATTCGATTCACATGTGCTAAAGGGACATCTTCTATGATTTTTGGCGATATATTTTGCAATATTTCAAGGTAGCGATTAGCAGTGAGACCTCCCTCAAAAATATGAAATTTTATTTTGGTTCCTAGTACGAAACAAGCGACATTAAACCCAAATCTTCCTTGTTGCTCGCGTGGAAATATCAAATGTTGATTTTCAGGTGACCAGTGTCTCGTATAGTATATATAAACCATATAACCGCCCTTCCAAAATTTTGGTTAGTATAAATTTTTTGTAAATACCACTGGCAAAAATCAATACGTCGTTCTGCATTTCCAGGATGTAGATTTTGCACAACTCTGACTTTATAAGGTTTATACTTATGTTTCTTTAAAATCGTTTAAACCCCGAGACTTAATTACACCCACTTCATATTCTACAGGACGTTACAGCCGTTACATTTACACTTGCTAAGACGTTAATTTCATCAGCCTCACGATTCTCTTTGTTATATTTCTTTGATCTGGGCTTTTTGAAAGAGCCAAAATTTATTAAATTCGATTTCAGCCTGTAGAATATTAATTTATTTGGCTGCCTCCTTTCCGGATGTCTATACTTATAATAAAAGTTTAAGTTTTAAAAAAGATTGCAATAATAATTATAAAAATAAAACATTACCTAAGTTTTTAAAATAAGTATAGATAACCATATATTTTTGAAAAGCTCATAATAAGACGAATGGGACTCCGTAAAAATATACAGGGTGTCCCATTTAAAAAAACGTGACTTTGGGTTATGTATCAAAAACGACGGCCCCGAGTAAAAAACTGTCCACGCCACTGGATTCTACGTAAAAACTCTATAAGAGCCAGTTTTTGCCTTAACCGAGATACGAGGGGTGTCCCAAAATGCAACTTTTTAAATTTGGCCCTGTATCTCCGAAACGAGGCGGGCTACGGAAAATCTGATTACGGCAGCTTGAGTTTGACAAAAAAGTGGCACGGTGTCGCGAAAACCTCAACCCTAAACATTTGCAAATAACGGAGATACCTTGCATTTACAACCCAAATTGGACACCCTGTACATTGTCTTGTGGCTATGTCCTTGCGTTTATTATGAGTTTTTCAGTGCTGTCGCTTTCGGCAAGGGCCAGTTTACCATTAAGACCTGTAGTACATTCGTAACAGCTTCATCTACTAAATTATCTAACAAACTAATTAGGCATATAGAAAGAAAGAAAAAATTTGAATTTTTTAGCGAAATGGAGTATTAAATACTTTTATGAGTTAATAAACAATATTAGAAGTATCAATTTCGCAACAAATGGAAAATTTAATTCTTTTAATGTTCAAAATTTTTTCTTAGCATTCCACCAAATAAAGTTATAGAATTAGTAGAAAATTTGTTAGTAAAAACTAAAGCAAATTCTATAACAAATCGGGATATTTTAGATGCTCTTTCAGTCGATTTGGATCAAAATTGTTTTGAATTTAATAGTGAATTTTATATGTCAAATGAGGGTTTAATAATGGCAAATCCTTTAAGTCCGTTGTTGGCTGAAATCTTTATAACCAATTTAAAAAAAAATACATGAACATCCATTAAATAAGATTCTCCTGTACTGGTATAGGTACGTTGATGATATTATTACCTGTTTTACAGGAACAGAACCAAAATTAAACCAATTACTAAACTTTATAAATAATTTACATCCACGAATTAAGTTTACCGCAGAAATAGAACAAAATAAATCTGTTAATTTTCTTGATCTAACTATAACATATAAAAAAGAAAAACCTGATTTCTCTATCTATTATAAGCCGTCACACACAGATATTGTTATTCATAATAGTTTATGTCATCCTTATTCACAAAAAATTTCAGCTTTTAACTCCTTTATTCATAGATTGCTAAACGTACCTTTATCACATGAAAATTATAATAAAGAGCTAAATTGAATTAAACAGATAGCAGTTAACAACGGATACAAAGCAGTTATTGTAGATAAAATAATCGCCAAAAAGTCTTATAAAAAAGCAATCAATTTGGTTTTTCCATTAATTAAAAACGTCAACCACACTCTTTTAAAACTATGATCCAATATCGGTAAATTGGGTGCCAAATTTTCTAAGCCCCTCTCTGAAAATGGGTTAAAAATACGTTTTAAAAGTAAGGGAAACTAATAAAAATAATAAGCTCACTTAAAATAAAAAGTAGAAATCACGAGTTTACAAGCTAAAGTGTGGTACGTGTTCTAAAATGAATATTGGTCGAAACGAAGATGTTTTGAAAGAAGAATAAAATAACAAAACTAGTCACATAAAAAAATTTAAACAGTTCAAATTACACAACTCATCTAATAAACGAATCATACACATTTGATGACAATTTTAAAATTCAAAATAAAATCGTCATTTCATAGAAAGTATGGAAATTAATAAATCTAAAACATCTGGGCTATTACTAAACGACCAGGTAGATTCCCATAATTCCCCACTGTTGAACCTCTATAAAATCTTGTTTGTTTGTCTTGTTTTTGAAGGATATATATAAATACCTTATTGTAAAAGAATCTTAAATTAACAAATTAGCAACCTTAGGCTAGTAACCTCCCCTACCTCCCCCCACCTATTGAGTTCCACATTTCAATCCTTCCAAGTGAAGTTCACATCGAAGAAACAAAACTGTAATAGTTAAAGTACTGACAGAATTAGATGAAGAAACTTAAACTGTAAATTCCATCCGAAGAAGACACTGTCCGTCGAAACAATTGTCATACATAATGTAATATAGTGGAAATCAAAGTTATAGAGGTTTTATTTAGTTTATAATACATTTCCATCAAGTATCATAGTCAATTCTAAATGAAAAAATTTAGTAAATGGTTTTGCCGATGTTTCTAATCTAGAAGTTTTTTGAAAGAACCCTAAGATTAGCCACATGTTCAAGAAGCACAATATTATAGATACTATTGAAAATAGTAAAAATATTTTTTTAAGGGTAGGATAATGAGTTTACCAGTCATGTGTTTGTATGTATGCAAATAATTATGCGTATATCCAACTATAGGCTGAGCTCTTGACTGAGTAAGGCATCAAAAGATTTGTTTGTTTTCCATCAGTGTTCTGTTATAGGTTTATATAAGCAAGTTTGTATATCTATAGATATTGGACCAAAGAAGCGTATATTTTATTTTTATATGCCGATACAAAATTTTTCGTACTAAGGAATAAAATGATTAGGCAGTTCGAAAATCTACATTTTTATTTTAAGACATAGATTTAAGTTTTCCCTTTATTAAGAAATTGGGTAAAATCGAGTTAAAAAAAACCCCATATATTTTCTTAAAAAAAAAACTGCCACTTTTCAAAGATGGGCTTTGCCGAACCGACATCAGGATAAACATTGTCACAAGACCGGCACTTTGACTTGATATTTTTCCAGAAATTTGCAAATATCAAATCAAGTGCATTTCAGGGCGTTAAAAATGGATATGATTCAAATGAAATTAATTTCACAGATCCTGCTCAAATTTTATAAAATTCCAACGGATATTTCATACTGAATTGTATCTACTAGTCCAAAGTAGTTGTGTTTTCAAGTACCCGGGGATTTAGAAGTAGTTTTAATAATGGTATTTTTTTGGGCACAATAAGAAGGATAAAATTAGACATTCATAAGATAAATCACAATTTAAATATGTTATGCTTAAAACCATATTTTTGTTGATAATAGTTATCTAAAACTGTAATTTAAAGCTAAAATCTATCCTTAAATAATATTAGGAATACCTAAAATATTAGGACGGTTTTTTCTAGTTTCTTTTTCATTATAGCGCTAAGGTCATACAAATCTTCTGTAGAGAAAACTGTTTGAGATAATATTTACACATCTACGAAAATCCTCCTAGACAATATAAGCACCGGTTTAATCCCCTAAATAAACCTACCTTTTCAGTTTTGTCGGGAATGTAATCCCATTGAGTCACAAAGATTAAATAAAAATAAGTTTGGGGTGTTTCTAGTTTTTTCATTATTAAATTCAATTCATCATCACTTCTTTTAACTCTTCAAATTTGATAAGAAATTATGATTTTGTACTCTAATCAGAAAATGTGATATACAGGATGAGCCAAAGCTTCTATTAGGTTTACAGATTAGAGGTCTAATTTGTCAACAATCCATTTGTAGTTGCTAGTTGTGCACTTGATAAACATATTTTCGATAAAGTAGAGCAGCAGCCTTTATTGTTTACAGAGATTCTTTGTATTGTTAAATTCTCATCTCTGATATGTTTTTCCAGGTAATGTAGCCTATGTAATTACTTTTTTATTTTCCAGAAACAATCGCTATTTTAATCTAGTGACTGTTTATTATTTCTGTTACTAAAATATAGGGTTTTGTGTTGTCACTAACAGTTTACACAATGTACAACAGAACCTATATAATTACACCATACTTTCTCCAATGAAATACTAGGGTCAATAATATCCGTACACTCCTGCCCTTACAACACGTTAGAAAACAACCCAATATGTATGCTAATTTCCAAAGAAAAACACCCAACAATAAATAGCTCCCAGGTTACTCTAAAAAAATATTAAGCTTAAGGCCATTTAAAAACAACAAACTACAAAAAATGTAAATTAAAGGAACATTGTATGAAGTATGATACAAGTTTTCTTGTAAACTTGCCTTTTAAAATTAGATATTTCACGTTTTTTCTGCAATTCGTATTAATTAGAAAGAAATTATCAAACACAATTATGGGAAACTTAAATTAGTTTTCAAACAAGCATAACGCAAAAAGGTCAAATAAGATTACAGAATTTTTAAATGAAAATAATATTATCGAAACCCAGCCAAATAAAATAGTAAACATTTTTAATACTTACGGTAATTGGATCAAGACTGGCATCCGATAGACTAAATAACAGAAAAAATATCTTACCAAAAACATTCTTTATTTCTATCATATGTTTAAGATGAAGAAGTTAATAAAATTATAAGTATTTCGAAAAATTATTCAGGTCCATATAAGTTAGATAAAATTAAGGTATCCGTCCTTAAAGAAAGGTCCAAAATAATTGCTTCTGCCCTGAAATATCTTATAAATTCTTGTATTCTCAAAGGGTGTTTATCCGAAACATTTTAAAATGGCGTTAATTGAACCAATTTTCAAGAATGATAAAGAACTCAAGCCTGTCTAACTATCGACCTATTAGATTAATTTAAAATATCTGCAAACATTTCGAAAAGACTCTGAAAGAAGGACTAAATGGATTTTTTAGTAAAAATTATATCCTTTTCGAATTACAATTTGGCTTCACAAAAATAAATCTACAAGTGATGCAATTTCTCTCCTTGTGGATAAAATAACTACAAACCTAGATGAAAAAAAGAACCTTGTGCTGCCGTATTTGTAAATTTGGCTAAGGCTTTTGATATGCAATAAACAAATAACGCTTGTTTAAAATTACCACTTAATTTATTTTACAAAAATAAAAAACAAAGATAATTGTTTCGCCAACACTGTGGCTTCATCAGATGTTTGATCTTAAATGACAATGCAACACAAACAATATTATTTAAGTACCTGAACCTATTTTTACAATTACGGTTATCATACATACAGATGGAGTCTTCTTGAATTTTAGTTATCGCTTAATAAAGATTTAACAATGGGGTCTATTTAGGTCCAGTTGATCATTTAATAATATGTTCCCTTTATGTTTGTTTATTTCCATGCTTTTTAGTAAATTAAGTTTTTTACTTTTTGTTCTACATGTAAAATTTCAAATTTCTCATTAAAAGTATGGTTTTCCCGAATTAGATGTTTAGAATAATTGGAATTATCTTTATGATTTCTGTAACTTGATTTATATTCATTAATTCATTTTTTAAATGTTCTTCGTGTTTGTCCTATGTAGAATTTTAAACAATTTCTACAATTTAACTTGTAAACCCCTGATTTGTTCTTTTTTTTGGTCTTTGTCTTATTGTTTTTAATATATTTGCCAAGGATGTTGTTAGTCTTAAAAGCAACTGTCGCGCCTTTATTTTTAAAAAGCTTAGTAACCTGTATAAGTGAAAGTCTGAAATTTATTATTTTCTTTGAAGTTATTAAAAGGATAAACTATCTTTAATGCTTTTTGATATTGTTTATCTTTTACTATTTTATTTATGAGACTTTCATTATTACCATTATTAATTGCTATTTGTTTTATTATATTTAATTCTTTAGTAAAACTTTCATTGCTTAGAGGTATGTTGATCAATTTATGGACAAAACTATTATATGCTGATATTTTATGTACGAAAGGATGATTGGATGCATTGTGTATTGTAATATCTGTATGAGATGGCTTACGAAAAATTTGAAAATCGTGTTTATTGTTTTTGTCTAAAAAATTAATTGCTTTATTATTTTCTAATTGAACAGTAAAATTAATGTTTTTGTGTAGGTTATTTATATAATCTAAAAAAGGTTTTAATTGTCTTTCAGTACCTGTAAAACATGCTAATATATCATCAACATATCTATACCAATATATGAAATTTTTACTAAGGGAATATTCATGTCCTTTCTAAACTGTTAATCAATATCTCTGCTAGAATAGGACTTAAAGGGTTTCCCACTATTAAACCTTCCTTACTAATATACATAGTCTCAATAAATTCAAAGTAATTTTGATCGAAGCAGGCAGATAAAGCTTCTAAGATATCTTGTTTATAAATTTGACTAACATTATTTTTTGTAAAAAGTTCTTCCACTAATATTAACACATCAGATGGGGTTATGATGGTTTCTTATGTGGTGGATTTGTTAACCAATAGTAACTGTAATAGTTTTCTATTCATACCAAGTATCAACGGATGCAGGGCTATGGGTATCACTTCTGCTCTGAAGTTTGATTGCATAGTAGGGCTCCCATCTATCTGTATTCATAGAGTGACTTCTTTTACTACAGGTATTTGGTGTCCTCTTACCGTATCAATATTTTGTTGCTAGGGATGCCAGGTAGTTCACTCACGAGTGTTTCTTGAATTACATTGTTCTGGACTCCTGTGTCGATGATGGTTTCTTCTGTGGTAGGTTTGTTAACCAATTGTAATTGTAATAGTTTTTTTCAGTTAGGCCATTGCCAAACATATTTAAAAATTCGTGGAAGTCCATAGTTTTCTCATATTCATAATAAGCCATGTGGAGTTCATATAAGTAATTTTTCACTGTTTCTCTTGGTTTCCGTTTCAAGTCTGCCGATACCGTGATTCCCCCCGGAATTTATATTAGAAAAAGTGCCTGCAATTCCGCAGCTTCGTATCCCAAGGTCAAGTCCAATGAGCAGAAAGTATAAACAGATAGACTGTTTATACTTTCTAATAAACACTAATAGTATAAGCAAATAGTGATTTCAATTTACTATAGTCTGGGATGGCTGTGACATTATTATTTAAACCTCATCACAAAATTATTAAATATAATTATCATATTCTTATGTTAATCAAGGTTACACCGCTGCGATACGCTTGTGATTAATTCACAAAATATTTGCTTCTATGGCTCAAATTTTTCCAATTTTACTGAATATTTTTGGAACTTATCAGCCATCACAACATTCATTACCTAACTTTTGACGACTGTTATGATTATCACTATTTAAAAATTGGTAAAATTTTTCTCAAAACTTTCATACTATAAGTTACTTAAATATTAAACTTACTGTCACATCATTGAATCGCTTTGAGACATTAATAACTGTAAATAATCTTGCAATCACAGAGCAAGAAACATTTAATTAAGAAATCAGCAGAGAAGTCAAAAGATGAAAGTAGCTGATGTGTTAATAATGAATGTACAAAAGGCAGATAACAAACTGTGGCAATCAATTCAATAGAAATATTTATACAACGTTAACATTCCTATTCCAATATGCATGTTTATCTATCATGGCCGTCATAATGATGCTCGTGACAATCGTGATATTATCTTTTCACTATAAAGCCGATTCATTACAACGATGATTACGCTAAGTCTGTCATTCCTTTTATTTTTTAGTTGCTTGATTTACACAGGGCCGTCATTTTATACTTTGACGAAATACTATAGAAACGGCCTTAAATAACTACAATTTACCCTCAATGAACAATATCATTTAGACATATGTCCTCTCCAGAATTTTTTCTGGGTACGCCAGTAGCGCGAAAGGTAGTTCAATAATCAGCAGTGGGAGGAAATGCTGATGATGATGATGGTGGTGATGAAGATTCTTATACATAGAGAAACAGCCTAGATTATTAGTTAGTTAACATTGAATACTATATTTAGTTGCTATTACTCGTTAAAATTTAAATATCTGTAGGAATGTCTAGAACATCTTGAAGACCTTTATACCCGTATTCAATAAAGAGGCTTAAATTTAGATAAGATCTAACTTGATAGTTTAAAAAGACAAATGCAAAGATTAAACAAATAATTTTTGTAAATGCCACAATTACAAATTGACAGTGACATAAGCAAAACATAACTGGCAAACTAACAGTTTCAATTGTCATGACAATTAGATTTGGTTTAATTCTTAAACCTTTTTAGTCAAACGGGGGTTAAAGCCTTGCTATCCCAATTTTATATCCAAAGGTGACTTATCTGACGTGTGCGGAAAAAGCACACCCCTCAGATTTCACTAAATAATGTACAAGACACATAAGACCATTATTAAGAAACATAAAGCTATAAGGCTAAATAGTTTTTGCTGAACAATGGAATCTCGAACAATACTAAACAGATCTTTACACATCAAAATGCAAAAAGAGTTTGTTGAATTCATATTGGCCTCCCTTCTTTGGTCTAGCAAGCCATGAAAGCCAAAAAGAATTTGATGAATGTTGAATCTTACTTAGCCATAGAAGACGGCGTATAATAAAACAAATGAACTGACATAATAACTGCTCGTGCATAAACGTCATAGTAACAGTAATAATTTTTCTTATTTGTCTATAAAATGGCCTTTTTCCGAAGAAGAAAAACTTCGTGTAGTTGCATTATATTATGCAAAAGACAATAGTGCCGGAAAAGCAGCTCGTCAGTATCAGATTACATAACCAGGGAATAGAAGTCTGTAAAGACAATAGTGAAGAAGATTTGAATATTTTATTGGATTTCGAAGGTAAAATATATTGATAAAATTCAAAACTTGATAAAAATAAACTTTCTTCTAGAAAATCCATATTGCTCAATACCGGATGTTTCACGCGTTACGGGTAAGTCATGTAAAAACATTCATACTACCCTGCAAAAGTATGGATATCATCCTCGTATAATCAGGCCAGTTCAACATTTATCAGACAATAAATTACAGAGATACCATTTTTCTGCAGACATACTAAGGAGATTAGAAGTCGATAACCAACTTCTTGACAAAGTGCTCTGGTTAGATGAAGCCACGTTTACGACAGCATGCATCTTTAACAGGAGAAATAAGCATTTCTGGACAACGCAAAATCACCATAAAATAAAAGGGATGAAAAAGCAGGGTCGTAAGGCTTTGCATATGTGGTGTGGTTTACTGTCAAATAAAGTTAAAGGACCCATCATCTTTGAGGGAACTTTAACAGGAGATCGCCTTTTAAGTTTTCTATGACATGAAGTAGAGGAATTTTTGGAGAATATTCCAATTCGCCAGTGTAGAGATATTATTTGGCATCAAGATGGCGCACCTCCCCATAACATTCAAACGGTGACTCATTTTCTTAATAACTTCAATATAATTTGTAGATAGGGAGATACAGACCCATTCAATGGCCAGCCAATAGCCCTGACCTTACCCCGTTAGATAATTTCCTGTAGGGTAATTTGGAGAACAGAATTTACTTCAATAGGACACATAATTTAACAGAGTTGCGGCAGAAAATTGAACAAGAAGTTCTGATTTAAAATAAGGAATATCCTTTATATATTCGACACGCAATTAAAAAATTAGGTAAATTGTATCAAGATTGTTTTAATAAGGGAAATGCCTATGTGAACATTTAACTCATTTGTTCAAATATTTATTACTATTTCTAACTATTAAACTTTAAACTTTTCTTAATATATAATTTCAATTCATTTGTTTTGTTATCCGTTGTGATCCATGGCTAAGCAAGATCCAATATTCCTTAAATTCATATATATATATATATATATATATATATATATATATATATATATATATATATTATATTGAATTGAATTAAATCAGGTCATACATCACCATTCCTAATAAAAATTCATAATGAGGAAAAATGAGGCTAAATCAATTTGACATTTTTTATAGAAAGCATGACTCAGTTTAGTTTAGCATGTAGCTGTTTAATAACTTACACAGTACGTGTGTATATATGCATTATGTTATCATTCATTTCTTTATAACTAGAAGGATTCATTTCGAGACAATACGGAGTATTATCTGTTTTTGTTTTCATGCAAAATAGTCTCAATCCAAGACTTGACCGTGACAATATTTTTTAATTTGTTTGTGTTAAATTGGGTTTTTACGCGTCTCTAGTAAACTAGAGAAAACTTTAATTTTCATAGAAATACAACAGCAATTTCTGTTATAGATTATTAGCACTAGGTTCTGAAATACACTGGTTCCCAATTTTAATACCGTTACTTTCAAAACCTAACATTTTCGTTATTAACGAACCGATTAAAAAAAAAACATTTGGAAAGTTGTTTCTTCCTCTCCATAGGACAGCATTGTTCATATTATTTATTATACGGAAAAAATAAGAAATATCTAACTACACATTGACCAAAATGTATATGACAGCGAAACATAAACCGTAATAATTATATATAATCAAAATGTAAAACCTGAACTTTGAAGTTTTTCTTTTCGAAGAGTTTCAAAGATGTGAGTTTTCAATGCCTATCAAAGTGTCTACCTTTAATCGGCCAACCTTCGATTTCTCGATTTAATATGGATGGCATATATCATAGTCATAATTCAGTGGCATATCGAATAACAATAACTAAATGAAAAAAATGGCGATATATGGAACGTTATCGGTAAGTGATGATGAATATCCAATAATGCCGATATGGATCTGATAACATCGATAAATAATCCAAACCCGCCTTTATCACAAATATCGATATGTCGCAACGAACTGTCGATAGGTAGCCACACATATCGATAGTTTAAATATATAGACTAGTTTTCACCTATTTAGAGGCCACAGGTAAATTCTATTATTGCCTATCCATGGTCCAGACTAATGTGTGAAACAGACGAACATATATGAACACGAAATAAATTCTTTTTAAGCTCTTTCAAATTTAATTTAATCTTATAACATTGTTTGCAAACATTCAATTTTTGCTTCAAAGCAATTTTAACTTCTACTGAGTGTAGGCGGTTATATGGTCTTAATTTTTTGTCATACCTACAAATAAAGAAACAGCTTGAGTTGAAACGACATTTTTGAAAACACGCCTATATAATATTTGGTTGTGCTTAGTACATCGGTTTCTCATTCACAGTAATTGTAACGCCACTTCAACTTTTGAAAATTTAGCATTTCTTTATATGGAGACTATGGCAGAGAGTATGCAGCCTAATGAGTGCACAAATATACTTGTATCTTAAACATTTCTAAAAAAAAATCTTTAAGGTCCAATTTTTCAAATTTGATTAAAAATTTTCTTCATAGGTTCCCCATATTCAATACCTGGTCAGTCAGACCTAGTGTGTGGAACAGACGAACACATATCTCAAACATATCGAGAAGAAAAACTTCAAGGTCTAATTTTCTCAAAATTTGATTTTATTAACAATATCTAGACACATTGTGCTGCATAGTCGGATGTCCCACACAATTATTAAATACAATAAACCCAAGTGTATCCAGAACATATGAACAAGAAAAACTTTGTACTCTGGTTGTTGTTTCGCGATCATATACATTTTTGATGAAAGTTTGCAGTTCGGTAGTTTTTATTTTTTCCCGTATAGTACCGTAAAATGAGCGATTTACTACAGTATTCCATGAAGAAGTAGAATGGACTTCTCAGCTGAATTTTTTTTTAAATTGGTTCATTAAAAACGACAATATGGAATTTTGAAATTAAGGGTATTAAGAGTTGACGCCAGTGAATTTACTCACCTAAGCGGCGTACATAGATTATTGTTATTTTAAAAATATTTTTTAACGATGCAATTATTATATTCCGCTAGGGATGCTATAGCATAAACATGAAGTACACAAATGTTTCCATAGGAAGTTATTTAAACAAAGTTGCAAAGGAATGCTATAATTTAACAAATGGAGTATTATTTTCGTAACTGCTGCATTGAGAAGAAAAAAGGAATTTACTTGAAAGACTTGAACTTCCAATGTCTACCTCCTCTCAGGTGGAAACCAATAAATACTACTTGGAAGAGCCTGTAATTAACATATTGAAATCACACTTGAAATTTGACTTAAATACGTGACTAATTATTTCCTTATTTAAAGTTCAAGGAAAATTTGCTAACCGATGTTCAGATAGCATAAGGTTGCAATGGTATTTTGATCAAATAATAAGGATTTTTTACATAATCCACTAAAAGGCTTCATTTCGCACTTTTATGGAGTGTAAATTTCACGTTACAAGAATTAAGAAACTTTCTAAGGTAGGATGTACACAACTCTGAGCAGTCGATAGTTATACTTGAGCAGTGAGACAGATAGAACGGTATCTTAAGATGAGAACAAACAGGCTGCAGTTATGCTATTTTCTATAACCGCCAAAAAATTGCGAAATCCTAAAAATTAAACGCATAGGGGGATCAACATATACGTATAGATCCAGTATATCTGACATATTTCAGTGTTTACGTTTGCATTTGCATAGTCCTCTTTAGCAGGACCTACATAAGAGTCCCTAGCATTCAAATGATCCGTTACAGCAACATTTAATCTTCAAACTCCTTTTTTTGTTATACTTAGTGTGGCCAATTTTTTATATCATTGGTACAGAACCCGCCGCGCCGTTTCCTTTCATTTCTGACTATCTAAGTAGGAAATAAACGTTAAGTATTTTTCATCATCATAACATATAAAAATTCTCGTTAACTTTAACAGGTTAAATGTCTATTTTGGGCTCTTACATTTTCTCTGATATCCTAATTTTTCATTTTTGTAATCCTTTTTTAAAATCTCATAGGAAGTGAGAAATAATCTGATAAACTTAACAATGAAGTTTCATCGCAATTTCTTTCAGACTCAATTATTCGCAAATGTAAATAAAGTATTTTTATTCACATATCGCTGTTTTCCTATAAATGGTTGCAAATTCCCGCTTGAAAACTCGTCGAACGACAACAGGTAATAAAAACATTGAGTTCTAAAGGGCATTTTTTTTTAAATTTCAGGTAATTTGAAACATTTACAGAAAGCGACAGGAGGCGGCAAATAAACTGTTAAATATACAGCATGATCAGGATGGCTCTCGGACATATCTCAAAAAGTAGAATTTTGGGGAAAAAATTTTATGTGTAAATCGGCAAGAAAAAGACTGAAAATTATTTTCAACTTTCTAAGTCTACCGCTAGAGGGCGTAACACAGACCGCGAAGTTAAGATTACGTTTTAAGTAAAAAACAAATGGTTATTATTTGGTTAAAATAGTTTTATTGCAAATTACTGATCATAATAAAAAATTTTTGTATTAACCGCTTTTTTCTAACTTGTCAAATAAGGGATGGGGAAGGTACGAATGTTTGACTAGAAAATAGGTCATAACTTTTTCTTGGATCAACCGATTTCAAAGAACTCTTCTTAAAGAGCTTTTGTAAGGGCTTTTACTAAAATATTATTTTTATCAGTTTGAGTCTATTGCTAGTTGGTAGATGGGCTTTATGATCAAGTGTCCGATTCTTTTTTAGCCATAAAAAGCGTAAAAAATGCATAAACTGGTGAAAACCGCTAGTCGATATCTTTTTTCGTATTTGAGTTATTTCCAAATAACCTTATTTTTTTAACGAAAAAATAATTGTATTTCCAATTTACTAAATTTTACCTTACCTTATTTTACAGTTCTAACATGTTCAAAACGCCGACCATCCATTTAAATGCATTGGGTAAACCTACGGAGGATTGTTGCCCTTGTTATGCTGTTTATGGCATTTTAAATTCGAATTTTGTGCACCAAAGTATTCATCACAAATAAAAGTTCAAACAGATAGGGTTAATATTATAACCTTAGAGGCCATGGAAAGAGGGAGCCTTTTCCAATCCAACTATTGGGAAAGTGCCTGTTCAAATAATTTCGTACATTTTGGGAAAAATGAGCGGGACAGCCATCATGCTGAAACCACATGTCTCTAATTGCAGCAAGAGGCACATCTTCTAAGAGCTCCGGAAAAGCGTTTGTTAAAAAGTCTAAATAATTTTCACCGTTCACATGATTTTCAAAAATATGTGGACCTATTATTCTCCCATCTAAAATCCCGCACCACACATTAATGCTCCACCGGTGCTGGTTGTCCACCTCACGCATCTAGGGGGGATTCAAATCAGCCCAATAGTGCATGTTGTGCAAATTTAAATTACCGGTGTTAATAAATGTAGTGCATTTATGTACTGAATCAGTACATATTATCCGAGCTAAACGATTTGGGTTCTCGTCAATGATATTTCGAAGCCAATAGCAATAGTTGAGTCTGTTGTCAAAATTGGTTGGAAGTAAGGCCTGGTGTAATACAATGTGGTAGAGATGCTTCTTATAGTCACTCAACATTTTTTGTACAGATTCGTAAGATATTGACGAATTCCAGAAAATTTCGCGTATACCCGCTTTTGGATATGCGTTAATGTAGGCTAAGACACTAATAATATTTTCTTCGTTCCTTATTGGACGTTGCCTTCTTTGTACAGCAACAGGATGTACTTGGTCTGTTTCTCTTAAACGCCTAGCCAATAGTCTAAACACTTTCCATGAATAGTGAGTCCTCTCAGGGTAACGCAAAGCATATTGCCTAGACGCAATCACAGCATGTTCAAAACGTTGGAAAAAAATGGCCAACGTGTCAAATGCCTCTCTTGATTGTTATACATTATTTTATGAAATAACACACAGTAATTAGAAACAATAACACTAAAAAGAACAATATCAATAAAAACCAATTTAAATCCTACTTTTTATAACCTCAACAAGGTAAATACTTGTCAAAATAACAACAATTGATAGCCGCTTTTACTTATTGCATTTGTTTGATGCAGTCATGGCCTACCAAGACGTGGTCGCACTACTTGCTTTAAAAGTTATTTAATATTTGCATTAAATTGGATGATCGGTATATTGAACATGTTAGAATTCTATTGTAAACAAGGGAAGGTTCGAGAATAAGGTTTATTTAGTTCATTTCAAGGCGTTCTTTTACCAAAGTCTATTCAGGAAAATTAAATAAATTGGAAATAAAAATATATTTGGTTAAAAAATAAGGTTGTTTGGAAATAACTTAAATTTGAAAAATATCGACTAGCAGTTTTCACCAGTTTATGCGCTTTTTTATGCTCTGTCTTCCTGGCTAAAAATAAAAATACCATTGCATTTCAATTTTTCGAGGAAATCATGAAAATAGGAGACTTGGTAATAAAGCGCCATCTACCTCCTTGCAATAGACTTAAACTGATAACAGTAATATTTTAGCCCTTACAAAAGCTTCTTAAGATGAGACCAAGTTCTGTGAAATCGGTTGATTCAAGAAAAAGTTATGACCTATTTTCTAATAAAATATTCGTACCTTCCCTCACCCCTTATTTAACAAGTTAATACAAAAAAGTTTTATTATGATCAGTAATTTACAACAAGACTATTTTTACCAAATAATAACTATATGTTTTTTATTTGAACGGTAATATTAACTTCGCGGTCTCTGTTACGCCCACTAGCGATGGACTTAGAAAGTTAAAAATAATTTCCAGTGTTTCTTGTTTGGCCTATTTACCGATAATTTTTTTTTTCAAGATTCTAGGATTGATACTTTTTGAGATAGGGCCTAGAACAATCCTTAGCTGATCACCCTGTAATAACCATAAAAATCAATTTTACAAACAAACAAATATTAAAATATGAACAATTTAAACAAGGTTTTTTTTGTTGGTGGTATAGTTGGAGTTGTACTAACCCTCTGGACTGCGTTATCACTTTCTGTCACCGTAGAAATTCGAGAATTCCAATGTCAAATTTTGTTTAAAGATTGATTTTTATTTTACACCAAGACTTCGATGTATCCCTCAGCTACAGAGAGCAAACCGAATTTACCGTGCCTTTCAAGGCCTACTCCTTGCCGGAACACTAACAGAAATCCTTTCAACTGCGTATCCAGTATAATTTGAAGGATCCGAGGAAGCACTGCTAAGTTTGGCTGGGCCAACTTCCTATTGTATTTCGGCCCACTACCTTATTCGAGACCATCGCATCTTATCGCCAAGAATGAATAAGCTGACTTTGCCTGTTTGGGTCGTAATGCTAGATATTTCTTGTTTTGTTACTGTTAAAATTCTTAATATATGCGTTTTAGTGTGGAGAAATCTTACTTTAATAAAAGCACTTTGATCTTCAAAGTCATTTATTGTCATATTATATAATTCTTCCTTTCTGCACGCTCTGGCTATTCCAAATATCAATTCTACTTTTATATTTAAATAGACTTCATCAAGCAAATTATTTAAAAACTTTTTACTCTGTCAAATATGTTTCCTCTTGAGAAAAGCAATTAACGTAGCATATTTTGAAATATTAACCGTCCCTGTGAAATGTTTTAAATTTTTCTTGTTACATCTCGCTGCGAAGAGCATAAGAGGTATACTCATATCTCTTTTTGGACTTCTTGTGTATTATAGCTGAACAACCTACTTGCCATGTATTTTCTAAGCTAGCCTGAATCGTCACTTTCTTGAATCATAACTTACAATAAAGCGTAGCAAAAATTTTATCTTGGAAAAATTTCTTACAACAGTAGATATCACTTGAAAATCAATATTCGGTTTTATAGTAACCAAGGAGAAAACTTTTCATACGACTCTTTGTTTTATAGAATATTGAGTTTTAATTTTTTTTGGTTTTAATTGAATTTGTTTAAAATTTGGGTATACAAAAAGGTCATTAACACATCCTAACCACTTCAGAACACGTACTGTCCTTAATACGTAATATACTATTGTTAATGGTACAACTCTATTACAAGTCAACTTATTCTCACATCATTGTATCGCCCTGTAAAAATTAGTAACTGTAAATAATCTTGCAATCATAGAACAAGAAACAAATCGGCAGAACAGTCAACTGATAAAAGTAGCTAATGCAATAATGATGAATGTACAAAAGGCAGATAACAAACTCTGGCCATCAATTCAATAGAAATATTTATACAACGTTAACATTCCTGTTCAAATATTCATGTTTAGCTATCAAAGCCGTCATAATGAAGCTCGTGACAATCGTGACATTATCTTTTCATTAAAAGCCGATTCGTTACAATGATGATTACGCTAAGCTCGTCTGTCATTCCTTTCATTCAAACACAAATTCATGTAGATAATTATTATTTTTTTCATCTCTTCGAAATGGAGACTTGGCAAAGATAATCCTATTAGTGGTGTTAAAAGCTTATACCGAAAATCAGCTTTAATTAATATATGAATGGTTTGTTGGGGTATCAAAATTTATGACATTTTAGGGATAGCGAAATTGCACAACAGGTTTAACTTAGTGGCTATTATACTCATATTTATTTTCGTTCAACCTTAGGATACGCATGTATCATCAAAAATATAGCTAAACGCTAAGATATTTTCTGTGGTATCATATTAATTAAGAATGCGGGTATTTATGGTGAATAAAGTAGGAAAAGTATCAGACTTGTCTTGTTGGGTTCTCTATTGGAGGTGGGATCTACGGTAGGATTCTATATATATATATATATATATATATATATATATATATATATATATATATATATATATATATATATATATATATATATATATATATATATATATATATATATATATATATATATATATATATATATATATATATATATATATATATATATATATATATATATATATATATATATATATATATATATATATATAGTAGTTGTAGTAGTTCAAGAAGTGTGCAACATATGGAAAACTTTTATGTTTTTGATTTCTCAGAAAATTTTATTCTTGATAAAAATTAGTGTATTAAAAAATACTGTCTCTGACTGGTTAATTTTAGTAAAAGTCAAAAGGTATACAGGTTAGGCAAAAAATGTGTACACTGATCAAAAGTAAACTATACTTTCTGCCTAAGCAACCCTTGACCTTTGGGCATATTTAAAAAAAAATTATCCCGTCATGTTGAATTCGTGCCAGTTTATTTCTATATCGCATTTAATTTTTGTGCAAAATTTGAAGTCAATTGAATTTGAAAATTTTTAGGTTGATTTAAATATTTTATTTGGCCTCCATTTTGTTCCACCATTTTAAAATCATACTAGAATTTTACTTATTTATCTCTAGTACACTTAAAGCTTGCACACAAATTTGGAATTAATCTAAGAAACTTCCTTCTCAGGTTGATTTTTTAAATATTTTAGTATTTCATATCAAATTTTTACCGGTTTAAATCTATGTAAAACTTGATTTTGTGTAAAGTTTAATGTAAATTAGATATTTTTTAGTAATAGTTTTTTAATAATTCACCAGACCGCCATTTTGTTCCGCCATATTAAATATTTACCAAAATATTATCCGGTCATCTCCATAAAACCATCAATTTGTGATCCAAATTTGAAGTCAATCGGGTAAGTAGTTTTTTAGCTATGCCGCGAACTGACAGAGAGCCGAAGAAATTGTGAAAACAAGTTTTTTGGCATCTGCTTTGACTGCTTTTTTTAGGCTGTCATTTGTTTCGTCATCTCCCAACATGTTACCTGTTAATTTTTACCTCATACTCGATTTCGGAGCCATATTTTAGGTAAGTTGAAAAAATTGTTTTTAGGCCGCCATTTTGTTTCGCATTATTGAATTCTTAGTATAATGTTTTGACCAAAATTTAAAGTCAATCGCGTAAGTAGTTTTTTAGCCACGCCGCGAACAGGCCGATAGACGGACTGACAAATCGACTGAGTTGAGGAAACATGTTTTTGGCATCTAGAGGCCCTGAAGCGTGAAGATCTATAAAAACCTAGGACGGTGATATTTCACGATTACAATACTTTCCTTTAACGAGGGAAGTACAAAAACAAACTTGTGCTGAAGGAATCCGCGAATGACTTTCTAATATAGGTTTGCTTAAAAAAATCAGTGCTACATATTTGCATATTACATCCAACAAAGTTTTTCTTGTACCCAGGTCAAAACTGCTGAAATCTCAGCCTCAGATAGTTCAGCAAAATTGTGTCATAGGTATTGTCCTATAAATTTTTGCACCAGTATTAAGTAGGCGTATAAATACTTTATAAAATTTAGTAAAAAGTTACTTAACATCTATAATATAATAACATCCTAGCCATGAGTAAGGTGAGCAGATTTAAAGATCGAAAAAAATCATGATAATTAGACACAATTTTGTACCAGAAAGAGGTGATTAATATATAAATCACCACTGCTTAAAGATTTTCGGTTATTCTATTAACAAGAAAAAAATATTTTCCAGAATAAAAATGTGTTAGTCCCCCATATCAGCTGAAACAAGGCCGAGCTTAAAAAATAAATGTGAGTAAATAATAAAGCAACGCAATTTTAAGACAAAAAAAATAAATGAGGACAAATTTTACATACAATTTTTACAGATTGATATATATATATATGGATAACTAATTATGTAGGTTTTTAAAATTGGTTTAGATATGTTGGGAAAAGCTTTTTTAACTTTCGTTTGTTAGACAAATTGGAGGGCGGTAAATTGAAAATTCCCGCCCATACGTACCTACCTGGCATGGCCCCACATACCTCCCCTCCCTGAGAACATCACTTACCAGTCTTCTCCTAAGACAGTAGGTGACGGTGTTTGTCAAGAGGAATTTCGTTAGGCTATCGATGGTAAGGCAACGCTCTCCGGAAAATGATATTCTGATTCTGCCAAATGTTGTGTATATCCTCTTTATAAGAATAGCGTCACTTTGTTTCATATACTGAAGACTCCTTAACAAAGACAAATATCTCCTATAGCAGTTTATGTTGCTGATACCCATATTAAACAATATCTATTTAATAATTGATTCATACAAATTTCATGTTTCGTATAACCGATCATTAGCACAAACTATAAGTAGAGAACTCGTAGGTGTTCGGAAAGCGTCATTAAATTAAACTAAATTGGCTTATGTCTCACTAAGCGGAATTAGTTTTTGAATAGTTTTCGAGCAAGAGCTTATTTATTTTCACTCTAATAGGATTATGATAAATATTAATTGTGTGTGAAGGAAGCATAAAGTGTTACAGGATATTTATGTTCTGCTGCAGTTAATATATGTCAGTTCTATGTAATCTTTAGAGAAAAGGCGCAAATAAAAACACATTTTCTTAGGGCCGTTTTCATAATTTAAGTTTACAGCTAGATAAAAGTTTCAGCATCAGGATGGTGTGCTGTGGTTTATCAGCTTTAAATCTTAAACTTCAGGTTTAATTTCAGCTTAAGTTGAAGTATCCGCCCTCAAAAGTTTTGCTACATGCTTTGTTCATGATGAAAAACATATAATTAGTAGTGGTAGACCACGACAGATGCGGACTGAAAAATCTGAAAGTGGAAGGGTCCACTTGTATGAATATATTAAAAACTAATAAGAAGAAATTGGTTTATATCAATTTCAAAATTTTTCATTGACCTATAAAAATATTTATAGGATACAACGTTTAATGCACTGTTGTTTCATTGGTGCTAAGCTAAATTTTACCGATAGATTTTTTTATGTTACGTTTTTGTAGGATTTCATATATTGGATTTATTCTATATTCATTGTTTATTGGATTCTGTTTGATGACCGTCTGAGAAGTAGTTTAACTTAACAATCAGGTTTACATACCAACTAAATTCTGGAAATTGTGACAAAATGTATGTGTATATGTCATAGAGGAAAATTTTTTAGTAACATAATAGACAAAGACTATAAATGTTTCATCGGAAAAACCGAATGCAATTACACAAATTGCTTAATTGGGACTGGTCATACTTTCGATAATAATTTTAAAATTGACATTTAAAATGTTTATTGAACTATTAGGTAGAATTTAACAATTTACCTATATTAAATAAATGTTTATTACATTAGGTTCATTTTAAAGCTAGTGCGTAAAATTTTCAAATTTTTATATTCCTTAAAAAGTCAGGGTTGCTGGTACGAATGGAAACGGTAGATTATTTCCAAAGCAAATGATAAATACACAATTTTTAGTAACGTTAAAAAGTCGCGGCAAAACAGAGTTTATATTTTTTTAAATGGAACACTCTAAACATTACCACCCGTATCCACTAAAGAGGTTTAAATTTAGACCAGGTCTAACTTGACACTTATAGGTTTAAGATTCTATTTTTAACAATTGAACAAATAATTTTTCTAAATGTCACAATTACAAAATGACAATGACATAAATGAAACAGTGAACAATGTATTCCGATAAACTCTACGTAATAGAGCGCTCTCCGTCGCTCTCTCCCTAACACACTGCCTCCTATAGCAGGATTTTTTTAAACTTCTCGTGAGTCTTTAGAAATAAAATGTCAACCTAGGTATATTTATATTCAACAAAAAGATATCCACTTGGTAAACATATAATATAGATTGCCGCGACTTTATAACCAATCCTGTATAATTAAGCAAACCAAATCAAATTATAATTAAGTCTTATTAGGATAATAAATCCATAAAATAATGCAATTCTAAAAGAAAACATTACAGCTAGTGCTGGTATTCCCTGAAAAAAAAAACTAAATACAACAATACGAAGTCAAAACAAGTAAAAGAATAACTATCAGTAAAAGTGCAGATAAAATACATATATAAGATATACTTTTAAATACAAAAAAACAAAACTAAAACTAAACAAAAACCAATTCTAGAAAACTAAACATAATATTTTAAGATTCACCAAAAATTGGCCTGTTGTAACTTTGTAATGCTAGAAAGTTCTTGAAGAGTTTCTCTCCAAAACTCGTAAGAGAAGCAGCATTCTCTAGTAGTAAAATATACACATTAAGAAATCTCATACTGGCAAGAGCAATCAAACTTAGCATTATTAGATTTAGTGACAAGAAACATATATGTTTAATTTGTTAAATTCCAACCTTCTAGAAGCAAAATCAGTTATTTCGGATGATCGTATAGGGTTGTATAAGAACTTAAGAATATAACTTCAAAAAAGGTAACAGTGGATTTAACCAAAGCCACCTCCTAGCAGATATGTTTATTAAGCATTTAGATTATTGGTGACAATAATTATAAGATTATAAGATATAAGATAATAAGATTTAATTTTTTTGTATTTTGTATCGAACACTATATTAGGCATCTTATGAGTCTACAGGTTTAGATGTAATTTTCTTAAATATTTTTCAGTGAATGTATAATTAGGTTTTTTTTTTGATGAATACGGTTAACTCTATTCATTCGAGACGATACGCAATTGTTAAGCACCGGCGCACAGAATAGGCCGATGCCGAGATATTTAATAATGACAAGTAGCTAGCATGGTTCCTTTTGCACGGATCGTAAACTAGTTTTAGCTTCCGTAGAAGCCAAGTATCCAAAATTTAAAACAAATGAGCCTGGATCAAAGCAAGGAAAAATTAGATGAAAACAGGAGGTTGCACTTACAACAAGAAGATAATGCCTAAGCAGAACGACCCAACTGTAGGCTGATCATTACTTCCATAGAACTATGTAACAATGAGAGTCCCACACTGATAAAAAAAATTGTAAAATTATCCACTGCTCTAGATTATTGAAAATTTTGAAGCCATAAGTGTAAAGATAACATTAAATACCTAATATTATTATATATGTAATTTAACATAATATTTTGTTTAAATAATCCTAAATATGAATGTATGAAATAATGTTAGTAATATTTCAACACTAAGGTAAAGCTGCTTTATTAAATTATATAATTTTTACTTACTGATGTATGAATCTAAATTGGCATTAAAATGGTAAAAATTAAATCCCATACTTAACACAATAACAATGGAAATATAAATTAATTTTAATTGCAGTTTCGGCATCATTCGACGGTAATTTCCCTAATCATAATAATTAAGTCACTATCTAAAGTAATAAAAAATAATATTATATAATAGTAAATGTTCACAAAGTATTTAAATATATGAGAATCATTTCTTAAACCACAAGTTTATATTAACTTTATTTAATTTTTTGTTTTGAGCCCCAATAACTGCCCTGCGGATTTAACAAACAATTAAACGAATATAGAATAATTTGTTTTTTAGGAAGGAGGTGAAACTGCAAATTTTCGGACAACAAATAACAAGGCAAGGATGATATCTCATTGAAATTCGTTGGCAACTACCATAAGTTGTATTTTTTTGAATAAGGCACCTAAATCTATCTGGTTTGATACTTTTATCTTCAAAGACACCCGAAAAGTTTCAAGTGGTATCTTGCAAAGTCTCAGAAACGAGGGATGTAAAAAACTTGTTAAGCAACCTGAAATTTGTTTTTAGTTCACATGGCTAACTTTAAAACTCAAGGAGATATGGCAGGTTAAAAAGTTATCAAGATAAATTGACCGCAATACGTACGTACATCAAAAAAATTAGTAAACAAATTCCTTAAGTTTAATAAACAACGTTTCTAGGTGTTTGGATACTTTAACAAAATATATCGTACTTGTTCGGATTATTTGTTGCGTTTAGATTGACAAACAAAAATCTTTTTTGGCTTTTTCGCAACTGAATAAAAATATTTAACTTTAAATTAATTGAAACAAACATTTAATAAAACTACATATCTCAACATGTAGACTAGCCTGTCTACGGAATGTTTCGATACATACTATAAACAACATTATTTGGGCAAGCATAAGAAATTATGTCATTTACCTTAAGTTTTTATAGGCACATTGTAGTTGTACAAATACTTTCATCCTATCGGGACTCATGTTTGCTTTAATTAATTTAAATTTAAATATTTTTATTTTACATCGTAGTTTTTCTTTTTCGATATATTTTTAAGAGAGAAAGAACCTGCTGAAGACAACATTTTAGACCAGCCATGTCAAACATGCGGCCCAGTGAGCATTTTTCTGTACAATTGTACATAGTGCCAGCTATGTTTAGGAGGATGACCTACACATACTCAACCTAAAACCTAAAGCCAAACGTTATCTGGCTTGTTCCATGAAATTCTATCGCACAAAAACACAGATGACTCTATCTGAACATTCTGGAAAGAACTCGAGAAATCACAACCCGTATATAAGCCGTGTTCGATTGAGTTCAGTCGTCCAGTGTTTACTCAGTTATGAGTCAATTGCGATAGAGTTTTGCGTTGAGTTGCACACTTATTGTTACAACACTTAACAGTACTTATTATAATTTATTTCGGATACAGTTTTTAACATGTCTCTTTCAAAACCAAGTGGAAGTAAGAGGAAACTTGTAAATGAGCATCGTATCTTTCAAGTAAAGTGGGAATTAGAGTTTTTTTGCTGAAAAGTGAAAGAAAAAATTATTTGTTTGATTTGTAATAGTACAGTCGGTGTCCCAAAATTATATAATATAAAACGTCATATGATATTCCTAAAACTATGTTTGACAAGTATACAGGCATGGTCAGAAACGAAAAGTTAAATAAGTTAAAATCACGGATGAAAGATCAGCAGCGTATGTTTACACGTCCAAAGCAAGAAAATGAATCTGTCCTTCAAACGAGCTACGTACTGTCGGAGTTGATCGCGAAACACCCAAAACCATTTCTTGAAGGTGAATTTATAAAAAAATTCCTTGTAAAGGCCTCGGAAATTGTAAGTAATTGTAATTGTAAGTCCCGGGAGCGTGAAGGCATTTTCAACATATATCCTTGTTGTGTATGGATGTGTGTGGTGTGGCGCAACTCGCTGTTTTTCTTCGTGCGGTTGATACAGATATCAATGTGTATGAAGAATTACTGGAATTGGTACCATTGCATGATACAGCAACTGGGAAAAATATTTTCAATGCTGTTTATGGACTTCTGCAAAAGTACAATTTAGATTTGTCAAAACTGTGTTACGTTGCAACAGACGGAGCTCCTTCAATGACTGGAGTAAAAATTGGCTTCGTTAAAATATTACAGACAAAGATCATAGAAACGGGCAGTGACAAACCAGATTTTTATCATATTCATTGTATAATCTACCAAGAACTTTTATGCTCAAAAGTGATCAAGTTGGAAAGTGTTTTAAAGTCACTGAAAAACATTATAAACTTCATAAGGTCACGAGGCCTTAATCAGCGACAGTTTTCTGCATTTTTACGTGATTTAGAAAGTGAGTGCACTGGTTTACCATATTATGCAGAGGTGCGATGGCTTTCGTGTTCTATGGTACTCGACCGGTTTTGGAAACTCAAAGAAGAAATACGCGTTTGCATGAAAACAAGAGGAGAAGATGTCAGCTTATTATGCGATGTACCATTCATTTTTTTTAGATTCATTTATGGTAGATATCACAAAACACTTGTCGGACTTAAATACGAAATTGCAAGGACCACGTCAACTTATTACATATATGCATGATCATGTGAAAGCTTTAAAGTGTAAGATGATATTGTGGGAAAAACAGTTAGCAGAGGATAATCTGTCACATTTTCTGACCTGTAAGGCATACCAGGAAAGCACAAGTGTCCTAATATCATACAAAATATATTCAGAGAAAATGAGAAGCTTTCTGGCAGAATTTGAGAAGCGTTTTCAGGATTTTAAGACCGATGAAAACAATTTTTCTCTATTTACTGGTCTTTTCACTATCGAAAATTTGTTAGTGTTGGTACATTCGAATTTTATAAGTACTTACCTGTTCAATAACAAGAAATGAGAAAATTTGCCTGTAAAATCCTGTCAATGTTTGGAAGTACCTATAAGTGTGAACAACTATTTTCTTTCATGAAAGGCAACAAATCTCTCGCAAGATCGCGATTGACGGACGCACACTAGACAACTTAATTAAAGACAAAACGTGTCAAATATCTGGCAAAAGAATTTAATGTTTGTAGTTTTTTGTAATGTCGTTTTTATTGGAAATTTAATAAACAAACTTGTCCTATAATAGTACTTTTTCTCAAGATTTTCGGTAGTTTGTCTTCTTTAAAATAAGGTTTTGCGGCCCACCTAGTCGATGGTCTTCATGCTTTTGGACCACCAGTGACTTTGAGTTTTTACATGGCTATTTTAGACTATACGAGCTGCAAAAGAACGTTAAATATGTTTCTCTGAATAACATTAAAAATAGAAAAATGCACAAAATGTATACTCACAAAGATGATAGATGCATTGACTCGTAAATAAAACACTATTAAACGGTAAGCCTATAACACCCTTCCTGGTGAAAATTTTTCCTTCTTTCGAGTTATTTAAAAACATACAAAGAGTTCAACCTCACATTTTCAAAAATTGCAAAACATCATCATAAATATTTAAAAATGACATTTTCTGATAATCTTTCTAAAATTTAGATATCACACGTATGCCAAATGCGCATCGTAATTTAACGTGATATATCAATTATTGGAGCCCAAAGAATATATTCTCCAATTGTCACTATTCCCCAATTGAAATATGTACTGCTAATTACCCTAATAGTAAACACAGTAGCATAATGAGGGAAGGGGGCTTTGTGGACACGTTCCCTTTCCTCTTAACTACTGAAGGTTTTACACAAATAATCTCAAAAACAATAGTTTCAAAAATGAGGCCTATATATAACAAATACATGCACCATATAAATGTATTGAAACAAGATTTAGGATATATTTGTTTCAATTTCTTTGCAAGCTTGGCTGCTTTCAAACTTTGTTAATCAAATTATTCGCGAAAAAAAGTCTTGGTGCTTATATATCATTACTTTTATTTACAAATAAAATTAGTCGGAAAATTATTAGAACGTTTATCGTGAAAGTACATTAAATATTACATTACTTATTGTAATCCTACATTTACTAGACTGTTCTAACATATTTCAATACATTTTTTGCGAGAAATTTATTACCAATATGTAAAAGTAAGATTTCTTCCGACAGGAATTCTGAGACATGGCTTGACAATGAAGAAACATTTGCTCTTTTTTGAAAATCAACATGATATATTTACTCTTCCTAGGCTGCCAGACTAGACCTACCTAGACCAATTTTTGCTATTTGAAGCTGTATTATAAGTAGGCATAAACGAAAATATTTATTGTATCGAATAGGAAGTTATTTCTGTCGACTAAAAGAAAAGGTTGGGTGGCGTTTTTAAACCCCCTTAAATCCGATGTTAATCTTAATTTTTTTTTATTTCATGTCACCAATATAACTTCTGCTACATGATTTATACAAATACAAAAAAGTCCTTGTAAATTCTTTCTCTTAATATTAATTCTATAAATACTTGTATTAAATACCTATAAAAAGTTATCAGACGATATTAAAATAGAAAAATAAAAAAATTATCCCGTCCACCGGCCACAAAATACACTTATGTGTTTAGCCTTTATCAAATAAATTTTACAAAAGCATTCAGATACGGATCTCTAATACAAAATTTCGAGAAGTTAACATTCTAACACTAAGTCAAAACGTACAAAATAAAACACGGTATTATAGGGTTCTTGTTAATTAAAATAGCCCATTTAGATAAAAATCTCAAACCTCTAACCTTACACAAATACAACTTTAATGGACTGGTGCGAAAAGAACCTTCGAAAAAGAGATCTTTTGTCCGAGGCGTCTCGCCTAAATTTAACCATTATGATTCTGTGGACACATGCACACCTTGTGTCGGGTCCAGGTAGAAATAAAGACATTCACAATCGGCTGAAAATAAAACGAAAAAGGTCTTGGGAGTGATAATGGGCCCAGTGTGTGGGAATGACAAATAAATCACTTGCTCTTTGACTCGTTTATTTCAGTGGTGACTAGGTGAAATCTTGATGGATAATATAAGTAGTTATAATATGGGAGCGCCTCCTCCTCCTCCTCTTCCTCTCTCTCATGTCCCTCATTCTTAACTTCCTCCCCTTTTATTCTCATTCGCATCATATTTTTAATTTTTTCTCTTTGTTCTCCCACATTTGATTTTGCATTCTTAAGTCTTATAAATAGGTGCATCATGATCATTTTAGTATGCCGAGGCACATTTACTAAGCTGTGCTCGAGTTGCGTAAAAAGTTATTTTTGAATTTTTCCACCAATTTTGTATAAAACAAAAAGAAAAAATGTGTCAAGTAATAAGTGAATTATGTGTAATCGCGAAAAATTAACTACAACTATCAGACAGTTAAAAGTTAAATATCTCAATTTCTTTGAAGTGATTTCGAAAGATGAATACACCAAGCTGTTTTATCCACTGAAACGAGATTATTTGGAAGCAATTGACTGTTGTGATGATTATTTAGAAGGAATTATAAGCCTTACTACGTTTTTCAATACATTTGGGAAATCATACTTTGTAGGAGAATTAAGCCACCTAATAGAATTTATAGGAGAAGATTGCCAATTTATACCTGCTATTATTGCAACCCAAAAGAGGTTTCAATTATACGAAGATAAAAAACAGGTATTATCAAAGAAAGTTAATCCTATTCGCAAGAGACGTCCCCCTACATATTTAAAATATTATGTTAAATAAATGAAATGGCTGAGTTGCTGATTGCAGTTAAATTATTAGAGGAGAAATTTAGTAATCTTTCAAAAACCTATTTCTCATATTGTATGGCAAGTGGTCCGGAGTGGATAGACTTTTATTGTAATCAATCTGAGGAATTCGTAAAGGCTGCCCTCTGTTGCAACAAATACATTGAAACATTAAATTTTTTTCAACTTATTCAAGATCTAAAAGATATTGGCTTTGGTTACTATTTAAAAGACTTGAAGCAATTTATTGACGAGGATACTATTCTTCAAGAAATTGAAAAGGAAGAATAAATTTAATAATATTTACAATGGAGCAAATGGTTACTGAAATGTATGAAGAGTTTATTATATCTGCTGCATACTTCCAATATTTATCAATTGTAGGCGAAGAAGATGCAGAAGCACAAGATTTGTCAGCATATGTTAATAATATAGATCGAATGGAACAATGTAAATTAGCCGCTAAATTTTGTAATGATTATTTAAAATATAAAAATGAGTATGAACTTTTAAATGAATTTAGAAAATTAGATTTAAGGTATCATATTAATTGTATTCAATCATGGTTGGTTAATGCAAAATAAAAAGGTAATTAAGTTTTTTATATTTTTATTCATTCATAAAACAATTGTCATATAAAAATAACACATTTGTCAAAGCACACATACAAGGTGATTTTGAATGATAGAAGCATTTTGGTTCCATTAGCTTTAGCGCTGGTTGTTCATCTATTTCAATCACAGGCTTTTTAGAATATTTCTGTATAAAATCCTTTTTTTCGCTTCCTTTTACAAAAACAAAATCTGCTTTCTTCGTAAGTGTTTCAATTATTTTTGGGAAATGATGTAATGGAGTAAATCCATTATTCCAATGTATACAATGATAATTTTTCGTTAACCATACCGCCTGCTTGTGACAATCAGGTAAAAGAAACTCCATTGGAAAAGGCCTTTTAAAAATGTAATGAGTCATTTCATAACCATCAAAAGCTGCAAGCTCTTTCGGTATAAATTTATTTTTTTCATCCTTGAATCCTTGAATATCTATAACCAATCTCATATTTTCAAAGCAGCAAATTTTTTAATGAGACTTTTTTTACTTGAATAATTTGCAATTTCTTCTTTCAGTTGATTAATTTTAAAAATAAATTTTTCAATTTGTAGTTGTAGTTTTGATGTCATGACTAAAACTAAAAGCTTTTGAAAATTTCTTTAAATTAAATCGAAATATGAAAATAGTGGGGATAAAGTTTATAATTGTTTCACAATTTTAGTAAGAGGGTTGTAGCTAAATCATTTGTCATGTAAAATAAGACAATAAGCAGAAGTATCTTTTTTAATTGCATTGTGTGTCTCAAATTCAATTCTCATTACTACGGATCCCGTTTGAATTGTTTCTTTTTGATGGGAGCAATCAATATGTGTAATAGGACTAATGTTTTTGAATTGTTCAGGATTAAAAATGGGTTCATTTGGAACACCATAGTAAGACTGTCTAAAGTTGGCAAACATTTCGTATAAAGCAGAAAATTTGTTTTCTTCGAAATTTAAGTACAAATCGTGATAAGGATATCTTTCAGAATTTAAATATACTCTAATATTTGACAAGGTAATATTGTCAAATTTACTCATATCTTTAACAATTTTCCCTTTTCTGTTTTCTTGAAAGCCAATCACAACATGACGAGGAGCTTCTAGTTTACTAGTTGTTTTTACCGGCCATGTGTGACGGGTTGTTTCGGTTAGAGAAGAATATTCAACAAGTTCCCAACTCCTGAATCCTATCAATATATCTTTATTTGATTCTAATATTTTTGATAGAGCAAGTTGTTGTGGCATATCAACTAAAATGTGAGGAACTTTCCAATAAATTTTATCGAAAGTAACCAATGGAGTGTCAGGAGTAGTAACAAGGTGTGCCGGATCTTCTTTGAAAATAACACCATCTAAATCATCAGTTGATCTAATAAGAACCAATTCCTGTTTCATATTCATAATAATTTTTCTGTAATCTTCAAAAAATCCTAAAAGCATTTTTAGTGGTATGGATACGGAGAATTTTCCATCATTATCAACTAAAATTGTATCACCTTCTTTCCGATGTGGAAACCAACCTGCATTTTCCAGTTTTAAACTTTCGTTGGTATTGTGAGAAAGGTAGCTTTTTAAGGTTGATGCTAATCCAACATTTCTTATTGAATCTATAGTAATTCCGTTTAGTTCATAGCGGATTTCTCTGAACAAAAAGGCTATACCATTGTTAATAAATAGCAATTCTTTCTTATATTTACCTTCTGTATTAGTTAATTTTCCTTCGATATAAAGTAAACTATCTGATGGTAGAGTGTAAGCATCGAGTTCTTGAATTGGGATCCTTATTTCATCATTGTAATCGAATTTTGAAGAAATATATGGTTGATATGTGTGAAGCTCAGAACTGACGATGGAATTGTCTACATAAAGCTTTTCGTTTACGTTTAATATGTTCATTATTTTAAAACAGTGAAACCCAAGGATGTGAGAAATTTACGATTATCTCGTCTTAACTTGTTGGTGTTGGATTTGATACTGAACTGTTGTTTAGGCTTTTTCTTTTTATAAGTTTTTACTTTGTTGATAGTGGTAGGGGCAAGTCTCATCCCAAGGGCTCTATTATATCTAACAACCATTTTATATTTCACTTGTTTGTAAATGCAACCTTACTGTTATAGTTTCTCCTCTAAAACTGATAAGTTCTCCGTCTTGATCAACTATTTTAACTGTTATATTGTTAATTGCTTTGACGCTAACTGGAAAATACAAAATGGGCAAAGGAGATTCAACTATTTTATACCCTGGAGCTACAGTTGGATAAAACTGGTGAATAATATGAACAGGTTTACCATTATTGTAAGAACCGACACAAATATTACAGTCAATACAAATAGCATTCACCTTAGTTATTTTTGCAACATTATCTGATTCTTCCTCTTTCATAGCTTCTAGTATCCTGCTATTAAAACCCAACATTTTTCCTATCGAATCTTCCTTGGTAAAATCAATTATTCTACTACACATTAAAAAAGTTTTTAGAGTATTAACATTTGCTTTTAAAAGAAAAAAAATTTTTTCATTCGGAAATAAATCTTCTATACTTTCTCTTATGTATGTTTCTATATCTGTAATGTCATAAGTTCCGTCGGGAATAACAATTACTTTATTATCTATATAAAATTTATTATATCCTTCTTTTATATTGGGGATAGTCATAAACGTTTCAAAATCAGCTAAACCCAGGTAATATTGTTTTTCATCCTCTAAATATATGGGCGGATTAAAATCAGCAGACAAAACAGAACTGTTTCCTGATATGGCAATTGTGGTAGACATTGCAGTTTATTTATGAATGAGATATTACAATAAATAATGAGTTTATATATTTTTTTGCAAAAATTTTAGGGATAGTTGACCACAGTTATATGAATTAAATTTTTGTTTATTTTCATAAGTATAAAATACATCCACTTTGCCATTCGAATTAAAATATTTGAGAAGTTCTAAAGGTGGTTTTAAATTTCCATAACTATCAAAATATATTACATTTTTGTTATTTTTAATATAAGCAGTCCTATGAGATCCTTTATTTTGTTTTTTATCCAAATTTACAATACCACATTCTTTCAGATTAATTTTTTTTGGAAGTTCATCGAGCATAAAAACACCTCTAAAGCCAGTTATTTTTAACAGCTTTACATATTTAATAATATCATTGTTCGTAAGTGCTCTTTTTTGGAAAACTTATTTTGAGTTTTTTTTTGTCTGATTGCTTTCATTTTGACGGATCCTCCTTTATAAGGTCTAATAAATAGTCCCTTTCCTTTATATGGTCTAATATATAATCCTTTACCTTCTTTAGAAGCATTTTCCATTGCAATATTATGTCTATGTATTTCTTCTAGTTGCTGTTTAGCTGCTTTAGCATCATTTACTGCCTTAGCAATTCCTGCCGCGCCTCCACCTAGTGCACCCAGGGCGCCAAGAATGGGAAACAAAAGAGGTAGAAATCCTCCAATTTTTTTGGGTGTTCGAATGATACGTTTTTTTCTCAATTTAAGTTTACCCCCTTTTGTATTTTTTAATCCCAAACCGAACTTTCTTTTACCCTTCATTATTCCTGCAACACTTAAAGCTGCAATTTTTTCACCAATAGAAGAATCTTTAGCTTTTACCCTATCCCAGGCTTTTTTTTCTAATATTTGGTCAGATATGTGTCTTTTTGATAAATCTTCAGTCTGAGAGTAAGATATATCATGTTCTTTGCAAGCGGAATCCAATGGATTTACACCAACGTCACCTCTAGTTAATCTTTTTTCCAAGTTGGTGCCGGGACCACAATAATTATATCCTGGTATATGAACTTCGAAAGGTAATTTACTAATTAATTTATTTACTAAACCAGAGCCTTTTCTATTACGTCTTTTAATAGTTTTTTTCAACTTATGACGACCCACAGTCATTGAAGTTCTTTTTATACTAAAAACACATTGACATTTTTCTGGTATAAATACTTTTACAGCTAAAAATATTTACTAGTGTGATTAAGAATGAGGATTGAAAAACAAAAATTCTCATTACCAGTAAATAATCATGACGAAAAAATTTTAAGTAAACAGTTGAGAAAACATGGTGACTTATTTTGCGGTGGTTCAAAAAGAGGGCTTATAGTTGGTTGCAGTGGTAGCGGTAAAACCAACGTTATGCTTACACTGCTCGAGCATCCTAATGGAATTAGGTTTGAAAATGTCTATGTTTATTCAAAGTCATTAGATCAACCAAAATATGAATATTTAAGGAAGTTGTTAAAGCCTATGAAAGAAATTGGATACTTTGAATATGATAGCGATGAGAACATTATTTCACCTCATGAGATAAAGCCAAATTCCGTTATCATTTTTGATGATATTCCTTGTCATAATCAATCTATTATTAGGGACTATTTCACGCATGGAAGGCATAGAAACACCGATTGTTTTTTTATTTTTCAAGGATATTCCTCAATCCTTAAACGTCTAATTCGAGAAAATGCAAACTTATTAATTTTATTTAAACAGGACTGTTTGAGTTTAAAACATATATATAATGACCACTGTATATTGGATATGACATTTGATCAGTTTAAAAATATTTGTGCTAACTGTTGGATGGATCCATATGGCTTTCTTGTAATTGACAAAGATTGTGAAGTAAATCACGGCAGATATAGGAGTAAATTCGATTCCTTTATATATTTATAAAAGTAAAAAATTTGCAGTTTTATTTCATTTAAAACTTGTACAGCATGGATAAACGTTTAGCTCGAGAATTAATAAAATCGAGACAAGCCGTGAAGCAGAAATATCAAAGCTTGAAATTAGCTACTTCTACTGCTCAGTCCGAATTAGAACAAACTTATAGACCAATAACACAACCACTTAAACAGCTAATTTCAAGTATTGGTAAATCCGAACCATTCGATTTAAAAGAAGAAAGAGTTTCAAAGTATGAAGAATTCAAAACACCTACAAAGCTTTATAAAACATCAACTCCGACGAAAAATATTCAGAAAACAGGAAAAACTCCGTTACTCCCTACAGAACTACCAACATTTTTAAATGACAGTAGTATCACTTCTTCCTCTCCTGTAGTACAACCATTGTCATCAACTGTTATAGCAGAAACTTCAGATCCTTCTAGTGACACAACAACAAATTTAAACTTGTCAGACATATTGGAACAAACTAGAAAAACAATTCAAACCTATGTTGGTACACCATCATATAAAGATTACTTAGCAGATTTTCATGAATTACCCAGATCATATATTGATGAGGGTGTGAAAGATACACAACATAAATTTGACCATTATTACGGAATAGTTCATGACCTCGAAACGGATAAGTTTTCTTTTGGTTTAACACAGATACCGGTAGAAATTATTGGAAAGGACATTAAAGTGGGAGGAATAACGTACACAGGCACGCCAGGTTTATACGAATTGCTTTTCAAAAAAAGAACCGATAGGTTATAAGAAGGAAGATTTAGATAATTACATGAACATTCTAGCTAAAACAAATGTATATCGTAGGAATTTTGATTCAAATGAACAAGTTCAAGGAAATACATCACACAAATATGTTACAATAATAGGACCATATTTACAAAGAAAGGGGATTACAAAGACAAAAACCTTGCCAAGATTAGTTACAGCATTTAACAAACCACAACCTCCGTTTAGAACAACTAGAGCCAAATCTACAGGAAAGGGATTAATTTTGAAAACAAACAGATCAAATACAGACTATGTATACTGGAATAATGTAAACGAAATTGTTGATAGGCTACGTTTATTAATTTCATCGAAGTGATGCAGGAAATAATGCTCATAGTAACGAGATTATCTCTATTATTGAAGAATTAAGAGAAGATAAAGTAATACTATAAATAACAGATATCAAATATAATCATATTTATTGTTTAATGAAAGCTCAACATGACAGTTGATAAATTTGGACGCCATGTTTCAAAACAAAATCAAGAGAGAATAAGTGACATTAATAATTAAAAAGGAGATTAGGTGAAAATGAAACAAATAATGAAATCTTTGCTAAAAAGCTTAAGGTTTTTGATGAAAATTTTTTAAAGTATGAAAACCAGATTAAAGTATGTTATACCTCAATTGAAAACGTTAATAAACAGTTGCTAACGCTAAATCAAATAAGTAAAGATTTGCAATTTTTAAATGAACATGTTAAAAAGGAAGACAAAAAATTAAGTGATGATATCAACAAAATTAATAAAATAATGGAAACAAATATAAGAGAAGTAATAATTGAAAAACACAAGGAAAAAATTAAACAATTAAGAACTTTTATAAAAAGGTTAGATGATGAAAAAAAAAGAAATCAAAATAGCATTCTTAACAGTAGAACAATTGACCAACTCACTTTGGAAGAAAATCAACAATATATTTCCTTGGAAAATATAATGTCCAGTGTAATTAAGAAATTAGAACAAGAATTAAATAAAACAGAGGAGGAATTAAAAAATAGTGATAGTAGATCAACTACTTTCTTAACTGGAGAAATAAAAAAATCCTTTAATGCGTTAGAAAAGGAGATTACTAAAATTAGTAAAATTTTAAATGAAAAAAGTTATACAATACAAAATTGATAAATTGAATGAATGGGAAAAAACATATAAAAGTTATATTTCGAATTATTACAAAACATAGAAAGTGAACTTCCTTAAAATTGAATAAACAAGTTTGTTGTCATGACAACCGTTAAACAGCAAGTCGTTAATGAATTACATAAACCTGCTAGAAAAAACTACAAACGCAGAAGGGTGGTAGTGAAAGGGTTAAATGATCTTTTTCAAGCTGATTTGGTTGAAATGTTACCCTATGCCAAATTTAATAAGGGATTTAAATATATCTTGATTACCATAAATGTATTTTCTAAGTATGTTTGGGCCGAACCGTTAAAATCTAAATCTGGAAAAGACGTAACAGCGGCAATGAAAAAAATATTAATCAGTGCAAAAACTCCACCAAAAAACTTGCAAACGGATAGAGGAAGAGAGTTTCAATAGGAATGAAGCCAAAACAAGTAAATAAAACAAATGAAAATAGAATCTTGAAATCTGCATTTACTCATGCTAAAACGTTAGATATAAAATCTCCAAAGTTTAAAGTGGGTGATCACGTACGAATAAGCAAGCATCGAGAGGCATTTTCAAAAGGTTACACACCAAATTGGTCAAATGAGATATTCCACATTAAAGAAGTTAAGATGACAAACCCTTGGACATATTTAATTCAAGACGAAGATAATCAGGACATTCTGGGTGGTTTTTATGAGCAAGAATTACTAAAAGTAAAGCATACCGATGTGTATCTTATTGA